>JACEGR010004323.1:0-89100 GCA_014170235.1 Listronotus bonariensis
ACCGTCTCTTTCTGCTGATGACGCTGCAACCTTTCCGCTAAGAGAGTTTAAAATCACCTTCACCAAGGCAACGTATTAGAAAACCCTAACTAACTCAAACTAACTCTGCGGTGTTGCATTACAAAAATTTCTGTACCTTACTGTTTCCTTTTTATTATTTCTGATACTTAAACGACGAATAACCAATAATAGTACCTTTTGATTTTCTTTTTTTTTATTGCGCCAATGTCAAACCACTTATCATCTAGAGTTTAAGCAAGTATATATTAGATTTCTCTGTAGATATAGATATTAAGTGTAACATTTTCAAAATTTTAACCTTTTAAAATAAACTTGGATTATTTTACGTATTTAATTGTTTCATTGTTTCTCATCAAGCTGCCTAGTTTATTGCTGACTGATTTTCTTTTTCTTATTTATTTATTAACTATTACTTGTGCTAAGTGCTAACTCAGTTCTAATACCACCTTAGAAGACTGCCGTCAAGTCTAGCAAATCTGACGGTGGCGCCCTTATTTTTAGTAACCCACTCCTTATTCTCTCCGGCATAAGGAGCTGCCGAGCCTTGCTCACGCTCGTTGCTACGGAGTAAGCAGTTAGCACTATTTGTTTGTTTTAATTTTTTTCTTCCTTTTTTTTACTAAATAATTTATCTTTAGCTCTTTTGTTCTCTGACTTTCGCGCCGTTAACTTAGAGCGTGACAACATTTTATATACCTCTTTCAGTTAGTTTTAAAATATGGCCATGCAAATCTAATAAATAATTTTAACGTTTATAAACAACGTAATTAACTTTTATTATTTATTATTAATTAAAAAAATAGTCCCGATGTATGTATAAGATACAGAATCTGTTTAATACCTGTTAAAATTACATACTGAAATTAAGCCAATCAGTTATAATAACAGTTACTAAATAGAACTTAAAGATTTAATAAATACTTGTATTGTAACAAACTTATATCACAAATAAAAAACAATTAATATTTTTAATATAAAATACTCGCGCAGTATCTCTCAGATAGACACTGGACGTCCAGAACTTATACGGCGGACATTATACTAAACGACTTACTACTTTAAACTAGGAAAGCACTGGGGAGGGAGGTATCTTACCAACCAAAAAGGGGTTAACGTGACATCGTTTTAAAGACGGATTGTATTATGGGCGCCGGCTGGGGTGGGCCGGGGTGGGGGGCGCTTGCCGTCCCCGGGATTTAGGTAATTATAGCACACACACAAAAACAAACAGGCCAATGGTTGCTATTAATAAACTTTTTTTTAAGTTAAATAAGATGTTTGTTGGTACAGACTATCCCAGTAAAAATCCATTTTCATTTGCTGACAACTGTCAAAATTTTGTATTATAGAGTTTTTTCGTTGGTAATTTTTAATTTATTTAGTTTTTGGGTAGCTTGTATTGTGGATATTTTAGCTAGTAGCGTAGTTTCTTTGAGATTTGTAATCCGTAGTAAGTAGTTAGAGAGGTATAACTTTAAATATAAAATAAAAGTTCTTTGAATTAATGTTCGTTAAAGTCATAAGAGTAATTACTATCAATAACAAACATCAATAATATATTTCAAAATCACAATTTTTATTACATATTTAGATACTCTGATTCAGTAACTAAAGATAAGATTTACTAACTATTTTTCCTTTTTGAGTTCTGCATCCAAGTCAGATGACAGAGAATAACATCAAAAAGGTTATCGAAATAATATGGAAAAACCTTTTTGCTAAATATAAGATGGAAAATTTAAAAAATGAAATTGTTCCACTATAGGCAACAACGACCAATTGATAAAAACAAAGATATGGAAATACAAGATGTGCTAAAATAAAAACTTTCAAAAATGTTTTTAACCATGCCATCAACAACGGCAACAATGGAACATTTATTCAGTATACAGTGAACGACCAGACTGAAGAGCGGGCGTGCGACAAGAAAGCAAGCGGTTTTTGGGAATATGAAGGCTGGATGTTAAAATTGCCCGCGCGCTCTTTACTCTGGCCTTCCCTTAGACGTGTAAAAACTTGATTGCGTTCTACAATGTCGCAACATCGTTTAAGTCGTCTATGCCTTTTAAGCGTTCATAGTCAACGAATTAAAGCACAAAAGTTTTTTTATCAAAGATTTAATAAAGAAGTTTGGTCAAAATAGAAGAAAATTGTAATTATTGTTTTCAGAGTAATTTTATCTTTATTAGTTTTAAGATTTAGATTAAGATTTCTATTGTATATCATTACTGGTAATTTTTTTAACGTTGTTTTTTGGTTTGAATTTTAAATATCCCTGCATGAATATTCAAACGGTTGTGTGAGATGAAATAATTTTTGTAGTATTAATGCAAAAACTAATGCAAAATAAGCAGTGGCGCAACTAGTCACTGGTTTTTTTAAATGGGGGGCTTAAGTTCCTGTTTATAGAGTATATTTGCCGAAAAACACTAATATATTTTAAATGTTTAATAATTTTGGGGGAACTATTCGCTGTCTCGGGAAGCCTAAGCACCCCCTAACCCTCCTTCCCGGTGATTGCGCCCATGAAAATAAGCCATTTTAACGTCAAGAAATTTTAATAAAGAAACAAAATTCTGCAATTTTCTGGTTAGTTCTGGGATTTTCTTCAGGCGGCGTCCATGGATTGTACGACAAGACGCAAATTGAGACGCGTCTAACGCGTGCGACGCGAGAAACTATGTCACTGTCACAAAAATCAACGTCTTTTCGAGTAGACGCGGCGGTAGTCAATTTGCGCTGTATAATTTAATTTTATAAGTTACAAACTAACGTTCTGTGCTGCGTTGCGTAGCACGCGTTAAGGTCGGGCCTAACATAATGGCAACAAGCCCGTTGCCGTGCGATTCCCTTGTAAAATGTAGGATAATGGGGCGTTAATTATACCACGCTTTAAATTAGACCCGATCACAAATTAAAACTTTACATCAGTTTTAAGGTTTGGCTACATATAACCACACCGAGTCGTGCACTGTAGTACGGCTGTGGCTCGGTTTTAAATTGTACCATTGTATTATAATGCCATAGACCTAATATCACAGCTTCGTGCCCGACCACATACCCTGCACCGCATTTTAATAAGTAAAAAACACAAATTTACTTGATTTCTCGAAATATTAAATTAAACAAACTTTTAAAACAAAAAAATAAGAATGTATTCGTAAGTTTTACTCACATGTTATTCACAAGAAGTAACAATAAAATTAATTTTATAACCTAAATAATATATTCTCTGCAGAACTTTATGCCATTAGAGAAGCTTTAAACACCATAAATAAACAACCGTATAACAAATGGGTTCTGGCGGTAGATTCCAAGAGCGCACTTAAAGCTATACAAAATACATTTAACGAAAATGCATTAATTATTGACATCTTAAACATCCTAAATAGACTGGTTATAAACAAATTCTCTATCTTCTTTATATGGATACCCAGCCATATAGGTATCCACGGAAACGAAAAGGCCGACTACCTTGCAAATTACCTAAACGAAAACAGTCTATACATAGACAGAATCTTTTCACAAAGTGTATTTAAACCAATAATAAAAACGATAGAGCACAATACCTCTCAACTCGAATGGGACTTGTTGGAGGGTAACAACAAACTACAAAAGATTTATGAAATCCTTCCCTCATCTCCGGTCACCCCATTCCTCAATAGACGCAAACAAACTATTATCCATCGTCTACTCATTGGACACACATACCTCACCCACTCATACCTCCTAAAATCTGAAAATCATCCCTTGTGCCCACTGTGCAACAACCCCTAACTGTTGAACACTTGATGATATCGTGCAATGATTTGATAAACACAAGACTTCACTTCAACATCAATCAGAGTAACATTAAAAAAGCATTGGAACCTTCAAACAAAAATATTGACAACATAATACTATTCTTAAAACACATAAACGCCCTGCACCTCATTTGAATAAAATACTAAATTAAGACAAGAAAAAAACCACTAGAAAGGGTGCTAAATAGTCATAGTCACTGATGCGCCCTTTAAAACACTCAAATTCTCTCTCTCACACTTTTAAATACTTATTAAGTACCTTTTTTTTTGTAATGTTTGTTTACAACAACCAACCTTTAACCACAAACTTTTAATTTTTATACATAATGAAATAAAATAAAAGGTGGCGCCCGTAAACTTAATGCTTCGTTTGGGGAACATCGGCGCTATTCAATCCACGTATGATTTCATTTGCTGGGCATGTTTCAGACCGTACGAGATACGGTCTTGCTACGATGCGGGTCTTGTGGGACATCGGTGCCGTTATGTGTGGCCAAACTATTACCTATACTACACCTAAGATTTTGAATAAGGGAAACATGGATAAGTAGAAAAATCTGATTTATTTAAATAAAGAGATATACAAACATAAAACAATAGACTTGACTTGACAAAAAGGCTATTTTTGAGGGCATGAAAAGTGCTTTTGAATTTTTTCGAATTAATTTGACTACGGAATATAATCCCGGAATTTTAAAATTGGGCAAAGACAATCCCGGAATCCCGGGATATTCCTTGGATTTGAGGGTAAAGTACAAAAAGTGCGAAAATAATAAAAATTAACTTTTATCTTTTAAACTTTTTTTAGGAATGTAAAAAAAAATTGAACAAAAAAGATGTTTTTTTCTAAACAAAAAAACAAACTAATTTAAATTTATTAAAATTAACGTGATACACACTTTCTTTTGATATAAACATTTCTACAGTCGTCTTGATTAGTTACCATTAAAAATAAAAACAAAATTTGTGACAATACAATAAACTTAAAGCAATTATAAATCCTATTGATAATAAAAATTAAAATATTTAAAATATACTTTAAATAAAAATATTTTAATGCAAAATTTTAATAACTTGCGTAATGCTGAGTGCTGCTTTTACATTACCTATTTAGTCAAGTTAGACCCCTTAAAGCTGAATAAAATCAGCTGGGAAATAACAATGGCTGACTTCTTATTATTATTGGCATTTATAATACGATAAATTAACCGGAAAGCTAAGTGCGTTTTGTTTCATGCAATTATTTTAAAAATATAACATTTATTTATTGATTTCAAAAATCCCGGGATTGGGGAAATGTAAAGAGGCGGTATCCCAAGATCTCAGAATACTGGATCACGAGATTCTATCTTCTAAATTTGACCCAATTTTCTCTATCGGGGCTCGGTGCAGTTATCTGTGGCCCGACCTGTACACGTGTCTTAATTTGCACCTTGCCTATCACTCGGATAAGAGACAGCCAACTAGTCTAGTCAAGAAGGTGATTGCCTGCGAAAAAAGTTACCTAGAAATATAGTTGATGGCTTAAACGATCGGATGTATTCATAATTTTTTTCTGCAAAAAAAAACAATGTTTGTTAACAAAAAACTGATAAGGGTAATGGGCGGTTAGCCTTTTTCAAAAATTTAAAAAAGTATAGGCAATAGTTTTAATATTATATAAGTTTCTAAAAGAGCAGGAAAGTTTAGTACAAATTTTTTAATTGAATAGATTGTTGCTGCAATATTTATAATTTTTATTTAACGTTGAAATTCGGCTTTAGGGCCGCCATTTCGGCATGCGCGATCCGCCACTGTATTGAGCAGAGGTTTAAAATAATTTATTTATGCAATTAAATAATAATTTAAAAATTTAAAAACATTTTAGTGTCATATAGAAAAGTTGTAGTAACATTATTTAAAAAGTTATTTATTTGTAGACTATTTTTTGGTTTTGTGCTGTCTTAAAGGCGGTATAAAAGTTTAAAAATTAAATTAAAAATGTTTTTGAAGCTTTTCTTATTAGTGCACCTAATAAAATTATGCAATGTTTTTTTTAAAGTAATTATTTCGTTATTAATAACCTTTTAGGTTTACATTATTTTACCAAAATCTCAATTTTAAAAAATTCCAATAAACAAAAAAATTTACTTTAAAAGAATTGCACATCCCTGAAAAGGGCGTAAATAAGAAGAGGTTCACTAAGCCAAAAATGTATAGATTAATTATTTAAACTTTTATAATGCCTTTTATGACAACCCAAAACCGTAAAAAATAATAATTTAATAATAAACAAAAGAACAACTATTAAAAAATATTGATACAACTTTTATTATCTATTATAATATTCTTTAAAGTCAGCGGCGACTGGTGATGACCAGTTTGGTAAGACAGCCAGTACCACTTTTTTCTGATATAACATTCTATTAAATTAGTTACACCCGTAATTTGTTTTATTATTTAACTTATTAGAAAAATAATTAATTATTTACTTATAAAGCTAAGAGACCTAGGTCGATAGCCGGTTGTACTGTTAAGTTAGTAAGGATTTACTTATAGTAGAAGGCCTGAATAAAATCTTAAACATTAGTTTTTAACGGGTTGTGCCCACTGAATTTGCCATCACCAGCTGCCGCTCTTTAAAGTATCTAGATAACACTATTTTTTTTAATTTTAGGTAAGTATTTAATTGCATTATAAATAAAATATTTTAAACCTAACTCACTACACTGGCAAATTGCCATTGGCAAAATTACCGCCCGAATGCCGATTTTCAACGTTAAATAAAAATTATTTATTTTGGAGCAATTCTGAGAATAAAAATTATTTTAGCAAAATTTCCTGCTCTTTCAGAAACTTGTATATTATTTAAGCTTATACTTATACGTTTTAAGATTGTGGTTCAAAATCGAACGTATGTATATTTTTTTCTTTTTTCTTTTAATAACAATTGTATTTTTTTGCAGAATTTTTTTTTCTAGATGACATTTCGGATCGTTTAGGCCATCAACCATATTTTCAGGAGACTTGTAACTATTTTTTGCAGAAAATCAACTTCTCAACTAGACTACAATGAAATGTTAACGAGGATGAAACACGAGTCGCCTTCTTAATCATGACCCTGGGCTATCGATTTATTTGGAGAATGCGGAGTTTTAATTTTTTTATGATAACCTTTTCATTTACTTAGTAGTTTTTTTTTGTCATAAGAAGCGTCTATGTTTAGGAATTTAAACTTAATATGTTTTTTTTTTCATTGGGCATAGAACGGTGATGCTTTTTTGCCTAATATCTCATTTCTTGCATCTGACTTGCATGCAATTGCATGTCCCCAAATCCTAGAATATACATTTAGTATTTATTTTTTTTTATTTTTTATAATAATTATTCAGAGTGACCCAATTGTCTGGAAAAGTCCAATATTTTGTTGTTAAGGTTGTATGGTTTTAAACGTATGTACTAGAAATATTGTAATATATACAGAGTGTCCCAAAAAAGTTATGGCTAAGAAGTTATCTATCCCTATCTCTTTCTTTTATGGCTCTGATACTAAGTCTATTTGCCAGTTCTCCCATTCCGGTCATATAAGCTATTGCTCATAAGCTTTCCTGGCTTTGTCCATGGAAAATCTGGATAATCGAGCTTGAAACTTCCAGACTTTTCTAGCATATGAATAAGAAATACTTCAAACAATTAACAACAGCGATGAACTTCTGATCATGCATAAATTGTGGCTGTCAAGCCAAGGGCTGCTACTTTTATCGCGCATAACCGCCACTTTCATTACTGACGTTTCTCCACAAGGCATGCGCACCTCCTCGACCATACGAAAACGCCATGTGTTCAACATCAAAACGTAAATACCTCAGGCTTTAGGAATCTTAACTCACAGCGCTTAGCCCCAGAAGAAAGAAGCACCAATTTAGCGTGAATCTTTTCTCGATCTCCAAGGGTACAGTAATGCTCGTACGACTCCTTCAGCCACCTACCCGGGAAGTCTATGTAGACCTCTACGTAAACGTGAACCGCACCGCACCGCGGAAAAAATGGCTAAGAAGTTAGGTTTTTTAAATTGTAACCCGTATTTTTGTTTACAGAATCGGATTTAGCATAAAATTTTGCATATAGTACTATATTTTATTTTGGCACTTGTGGCGATGTTGCCTCGCTGTTTATAATTTACTAAAATTTTGTGAAAACATGTTACTCGAAAATTGGGTAAAAACGGAAATAAGTAATTAAAAAATCCATGACAAGTATTTCCTTGATAAAAGAAAATTTTATTATTTATAATGGAACATCCAGAATATTTGTTAATATTCTTAAAATTTTGTTCTTTTCCTTAACGAAAATGTAATATAAGCTATGGTTATTTTAGAAAATAAAGCATTTATTGACCTGTTAAAACTTTGCTTCATGGAAATTAGGAATATTACTTAACAGTAAAAGGCAATTAATATAACGTTACAAAAAATGTTGCAACAAAGGTATAAGACAATTTTATGCGGGTCGATTAAATTCGATAGTTATATATCCATAGTTCATGTCAAATTTTTTTAAAGGGAAAAATAAAATTTTTAGAATATTAACAAATACCAACCAAACACCCAGTTGTTTGTTTTAAAATTCCAAGACACCAAAAAAAATTGTCAATTTTTCAAAAACCTTAAATATCTAGAAAACCTTACAATTTTGGTATATGAATGGCTAAAATGGTATAATATACGTGGTGCTATATGAAAAAAATTGAGATTTAGCATTTTATATATTGAGATATCGACCATGGTATAAGAAATATACTGTATAAGATCTAGTAAACTTTCTTACGAGAATTTATTTTGTGGTCCCAAGTGTCCTAAAACATCTAGGTAAGTATTATTTATAGCTAAGTAATTTTCGTGTTTACCTTATTTTCGGGTAACATGTTTTTTTACAAAAGTTTCAGTAAATTATAAATAGCGTGGCAACATCGCTACAGGTGCCAAAATAAAACAACAAACTGTGTGCAAAACGTTATGCTGAATCCAATTTTGTAAACAAAAATAGTGTTTCAATTTAAAAAACTAACTTCTTAGTCATAACTTTTTTAGAACACTTTGTATATATCAAAATATTTTTAGGACATGTTTGTTTAAAATCCCTACAACTTTTGTATAAAACTTTTTTAATATCTTAACAAAAATTTTAGACTTTTCTAAACAATTGGGCCACCCTAAATACAATTAGGTAACAACATCAAAAACTAAGTTAAATTAGATTAACATTTAAAGTACCCAATGTCACTTAAGTCATTTTTAAAGTGTGTTTCTTAGGTAGTTCAGGAATGTGCAATGAGGTCAATTTTTTTGCATAAAAATTTAGCACGTTAAAGAAAAATAAAAAATTATTTATTTATATATATTATCTTTTTGCCAAATTTAGTTGAAATATGAAGAATGCACCAAAGCCAGTGACGTCTTACATTTAGGTGGCTCTTGACACGCTATCTGGACTTAATAAATAAAAACAAGTTCGAGCCAAATTAAGTGCTTAATGCTGCTAAATAACATCGCTAATTTTTATTTAAATAGGTTAAGGCATATTATTTAAAAGTTAACTTCCTGTATCTGGGATAAAATGCATTTTTTGACTTATAATTATGAAAAAAATTGATAATAAGTGAAATCTATTATACCGCATTTGGAAAAAAAATCCCGGGTAATATTATTAAGAAAATGGAAGAATCTACCATTAAGAATACAAAAAAAGTTTATAGACATATGAATTCGCAAAATGCAGTCTTTTTGTTACTACAGGGTGTTGCTTTTTTAAAATATCGGTTACATATTAATATCTCAAATGATGTGCCTAGCTTTAAAGTCTACAATCTCCATTTATACTGTTTAATACAACAGTGAGATAAATATCCCGAAATTTTTATTTTTAAGCGCTGAATTTAATTAAATCGCTTTTTAGAAAATGACTAGATCCAAACCTAAAAAAGTGCGTTACATTCAATGTATAGTTTTTCGTTTATTTTTTGTGCGATTTAACATAACAGTCTAATTTTGGAGATATTCGTTGGGGTACCGCTCGAAACGCCACTAAATTAGATTAATGTAGTAACATTTAATCTTTAAAAGCGTTGAAGATACACAGCTACACTGCCAAAATTTATTTAAATTAAATAAGAAATACTGAAGATATTAATTTAAAAAAAAAAATATTACCCTGTATCAGAAAAACCATGCATATCCGGACCCATGCTTATATAAACTTTTTTTATATTATCGGATAAAGTAACACCCTATAATAGAACTTAAAAACCAAACCACACAGCTATTTGTTGCTGGAAACATTGTAAGACAACTTCATCAACTCTGACATATGCCTGAAGTAATTTTCGCGCTTCGCTTGCCAACAAACATTCTACACCAAGATGAAATGTTACGGCCGACTAGGTTTATTTAACTACATGGAAAATAAATTGTTTCTAGCTATACTTAAAAAAGCCTATACAATAACGAATATATTAGCTTTCATTAAAACATTGTGACAAATTTTGAACTATTTTTTAAAAATCCTTATTAAAACATTTTTTGTTATAAGTAATGACCTTAAATATTTTTAAAAAAGAAAAAACAAAACAATATGACAACAATTACAAACATATTGTCGGGATTTTCACAAAAAATATTATTATCGGAAATAAATATTTTTAAAACATACATCGCACCCTACGACTAGATTTTTTTTTAGTTTTATACAGTGTGTATATGAAAAAAATAATAATAATTTTACAAAAAAGTTGATCCTTATAAAAAGTTTTGCATGGTCAACAACCGAAAATGCAATCATCAGATATTAAATAGTTGATATATATCTGATAGTTGCTTTTTAGGTTTTGGATTATGCAGAACTTTTTATCAAAATATACCTTTTTTTCCTTAAATCAATAATAAATTTTTTTTTATATGACGCCCACTTACGTAGACACACTGCATATTTTAGTTATTATAGCACAAAAACAGGTGCTTTATTTTGTGACAAAAATACGTTTTTGGCCAAACCCTGTCGATGGCTGATACAATTTATTATCTGTTGGGTGCTTTTTAGGTTTTACGTAAATCATGTCGAACTTTATACAGGGTGTTCATTTAAAAACTTTCCACTCAAGTTATCTTCGAAACGAGACAGATTTGAGAAAATCGCCGAAACACGTCAAGATATTTATTGAGAGGGAACGTTTTTACAAAAATTGGACGGCGCCCCTTTAACCCCTTAACCCCCAGGGCCACCACCCCAAAATTCTTAAATAAGAAGAAGGGTCGGGTGATACACCATTTTAAAGCTCCTGACGAGTACTTTATAACCCTAGAATATGAAGTCAATATCTTCACCTATTATAAAATGGCGGTACTTTAAAAATTACCTAAATACCTGATTTGGATGGTCATATTTCCGAAACTAATGAAGTTAGATGTACTTAATATGGTATTTTCTTAAAGGTCATTTAAAGATCTTTTTTAAGGTAAAATAATATACAGGGTTCTTAAATAAAAAAATGTACTTTTTCTTCTACCCTGTATATTACTACCAGTATCACCATTAAAAATACCTTTAAAAAAGCTTTAAGAAAACACCACATTAGGTACATCTAACTTTATTAGTTTCGGAAATATGGCCATCCAAATCAGGTATTTAGGTAATTTAAATAGCCATTTTGTAATAGGTAAAGATATTGACTTCATAGGGTTATAAAGTACTCGTCAGGAGCTTTAAAATGATGTATCACTCGACCCGCCTTCTCATTTAAGAATTTTGGGGTGGTGGCCCTGGTGGTTAAGGGGTTAAAGGGGCGCCGTCCAATTTTTTGTAAAAATCGTTCCTCCTTAATAAATATCTTGACGTGTTTCGGCGACTTTCTCAAATCTGTCTCGTTTCGAAGACAACTTGGGTGGAAAGTTTTTAAATGAACAATCTGTATACAAGAAAACTTTTTTGTAGAAACACGAATAAAAAAGCTTCGTAGACACACTGTGATACTAGTTAGTTGTGTTAAATTCAAATTTATTATATCCTATATTTTTTAAATTTATTACATCTCTTCTATTTAAATGGCACGTTTATTTTGTTTAATTATAATGTTTTAAGCATAACATACTTTTGTAGTCTTGTGGTATTTTTACTCTATATTTTGCCAGGCCACGCAAGTATTTGCCGAAAGCACGACAACGCCATTAGTTCTGACAAATGCCTGAAATAATTTTCGCGCTTCGCCCGGCAGCAAGCATTCTCAAACATGACAAAATCTTACTACGTAAACCTAAATACAAACAAGTATATGGGTCAATTACCTTTTTTGCCCCTCCGTAAATATTTTTTAATTTTTATCAACTTTATTTATAATATCTAATAATTTTAAATATCAGTTTATTACTTTCCTAATTCTTGAGTTTACCGCGCGTAATCTTTTATTTCAGTTTATTACGTATAAAAATAAATAGTTAGTGATAGGTTAGTTGGTGTAAACAAACAATATAGGAAAAAGTAATTTAATTGGTAAAATGTAAAATTAATTTTATTGTTGCATTTTGTGAATAACATGTAAGTAAAACATATAAATTCCTAGATATTTTTTCTGTGTGGTATTTGGTCGGGCACGGTGCGGTAATGTTAGGTATACGGCATTTGATTGGAACGCTACAACGGTATTTATGTGTGGCCAAATCTTAAAACTGTAATACCTTATTCGTGAAGGTTTATTTTACGATTAGGTATTATGTAAAACGAGGAATAATTGGCTCATATTACTGCACTTTAATTAAATACAAAACTTTTTGCACGGCATCCTCCTACATTTCACAAGCGAAACGCACGGCCACAGGCTCGTTGCGGTTATGTGAAGCCCGACCGTTATGTACACGTAAATTGAACTCACAACACCAGAATCAAAAAGCAGTGTCGCTACTATAAAGACGTAGGTCTGAATCGCCGTAGTCACTACCAACAGAGCTAACCAACTTGTCATAAAGCCATAATTTTACCCCAAAGACAATCAAATTGTTCTAAGACAACAACTCAGTTATCAAAGTGACTGATTTTTCAAGAGACTGGTTTTCTGACGGACATTTTTTGTTAACTTTTTTAAATTTAAATTGACTAATAGAATATACTTTTTCTAATGCTTAAAATTTAAATTAAACATCATTCAAAACACTTTAATTTATTAAAATAAATTAATTACTTACCCCAGTTATTCAAGGGACTGGTTATCCAAAAGACTGGTTGTAAACGGGCAATTTTAAAATTTTTAAACTTTAAACTGTCTGAACATATCTTATTTTTAACATTTTTTATGCTAGCAGTAAAATATTAATCAAATATAATGTTGAGCAACTTACATATTTATTCTGGTTTTTTAACGAATATTTAATAAAGCTTACCATTTTTTTTGGGGAAAAGTAGACTAAGAAGGCAGATATAATAGAATAAAACTGACAAATGGTTGCAACCACTTACCACGACTACGCTATTTATGTTATAATTTTATAAATATTTTAAATAGTCATTTTTCTATATCTACTAAGCTTATACACGGTTTATTAAAATAATTTTTTGTTTAAAATAAAGGGTAGTTCGTTGTATAAACTTAAGGTCAAAAATTAACAATTGCGTTATAAAAGTTGCGGAAAAATTTTTTTGGCTATTATGAAAACGCAAAGTGCTGGAATAAAAATGTAACAAAAAAATCTTATTTAATAAAAGAGGTGAAAATAAGCTAACTTTATCGTTATTGTATACTTATAACTTAAAGACAAATTTACACAACGACATTAAAAAATTAATTTAAAAATAACTCATTGTTTTAATAAACTTGCCAATTTAAAACAAAAATGGGAAAAAATATTTAAAACAATCTATTTTTCTGCTGTCACCAATTAGGGCGTTATTTTTTTTTTATTTGTTATATTATGTTTTAAATAAAATATACATATATGTTTTTTGTTTTTAAGATATTGTTGACTTAAACCAATTTTTATTCTTTGTGGGGTTGGGTGTGGTTAAGCATACGGTTGTTCACTAGCATTGGTTCGTTTTATAAGTAGGTAGTTGCATTTATTATTTTTATAATCAAATTGTTAAAACTTGTATTGATGTTTTCAGTAAAAACAACTATTTTAAATTTCCGCTCATTTTAATAACATGAACAATCATTCAGTCCTAATTTTATTATTTATATTTTGTACTAAAGGTGGTTTGTCTACATGCTGACCTAAAAACTAGGTAATAAATGTTGTAAAGAACGGAGTTTTAAAGACATAGTATAATACCAGTGTATAAAAGAAAAAGCGGACTTTAAATACGAAAAACTTACTTAAAAACTATTTTGCTTTTTAAAAATTATATATAAATAATAAAGGGAGCTGTCTTTGCTCTATTTCAACTAAGTGTTTAAATTGTAAAATGAAAACCTTAACAAAAATCGTTTGGGTAAGTCCATTTTATTTCCGTTTTAACGAAAAACCGTTGAAAATGTTAAAGCGGGATTTTTGTCGCTTTTATCCTAATTAAATTCAGATAATAGTGCAAAAGATTGGGTAATTTATTTAAAATTTAATACTGCTGCTTGAATTTTATAGACATTTATCAAAGACTTAGGCTTGTTTTAAAACAAATTAAGGCTTAAGTATGAATAAAATAAGTACTCACTATTAGAAACGTTAAAAAGGCCCAAAAATACTGACAAAGAAGCCAATTTAATGTACGTATTTAAAATACATACAGTGTGTTCAAGATAAGGATCCTAAGCATGGGAGTCTCAGTACCTGTTGGAGATACAGCTTAGGTTAAATTAGAAAAAAGTTGTGTTTTTTAAAGCTTATTTATATGCCGTTTAGAAACTTGAAAATTTTTTATGGCCTGCTGAGATATTTGGCAAAAACGAAAATTTGAGTATATCGATTTTATTTTTTCTGACCTTATTTGAAAAGATATAAAAACTAATAACACTTTTTCATTCGCACTTTTAAGCTACTACATGAAGGTATTTTTAGATTTTGTATCTGACGTTTCGTTTTCAAGAAACCATCATCAACCTTATTTTTTTAAGGCTCGAAAAAAAACTACCCCTATATCTGATCCCATTTTTTATTACAAATTCAACGATGTATCACATGTCATATTTTAATTTTTAGTTTAAAGAAAACTTGTATTTTTCTATTTTTTTAAAGTTATAGTTATTTTTAAGTAGGCCTTGCAAACAAATGCTTGGACGTTAATACCTGTTACCGTATCTGTAACATAATTTAATATCATTATAAAATATAATTTGTCCTTATTACCCTGCTTGTCGAGTTGTTGTTTTTGGAGCAATTGTTCTTATTGTTACTGTTGTCTCTATTATTATTTATTGGTGAATAGCTAATATCTTATTGTATTATTACGGTCGAATATGCAGGATGGCCATTATAGCCATGAAGATAAGTTTAACATGCTACATTTTGTACTGCAAAAATAAATGAAGGTATCATTTCTGCAGTTAATGAATTATGGTTAATACATGGACCTGGTATTTTAGTTCCTAAAGTTCCACACTACATAATATTAAACCCAAAACGTTCTTGATGTTTCGATATTTTCTTAACACGCGGATTTTGTTGAGCCTAGTAATGCGTATTGCGTATAAAGACAAGAGTAAAAATAAGAACAATTGCTCTAATAACAACAACTTGACAAACAGGGTAAACCTGACAAATACTATTTTATAATTATAATTAATTATGTTGCAGATACGGTAATAGGTATTAACGTCCAAGCATTTGTTTGCAAGACCTACTTAAAAATAACTTACAAAAAATAGAAAAATGCATTTTTTTTAAACTAAAAATTTAAATACGACATGTAATACATTGTTGAATTTGTAATAAAAAATGGGATCATATACAGGGTGTACTTTTTTTGAGCCACATAAAAAATAAAGTTGATGATGGTTTCTGAAACACGAAACGTCGGGTATAAAATCTAAAAATACCATCATGTAGTGACTAAAAACTGCCAATAAAAAGTGTTATTAGTTTTTTATATCTCTTCAAATAAAGTCAGAAAAAAATAAAATCGATATGGTCAAATTTTCGTTTTTGCCAAATATCTCAGCAGGCCATGAAAATTTTTCAAGTTTTTAAACGGCATGTAAATAGGCTTTAAAAAACACAACTTTTTCCTAATTTAACCTAAGCTGTATCTCCAATAGGTACTGAGATTCCCATGTTTAGGATCCTTATCTTGGACACACTGTATGTATCTGCGTAATTTGTTTTTTATTTAATTTAATTTTTATGTAAAGTAAATCGTATTTTTAAAGGTATATCTTTAGAAAATGAATATTGCGTCCTAATATTATAAATGCTTTTCAAACAGCGCCTTTGATGCTACGTCAATCCCGATTTTTCCCATCGTTGCAATAAATTATATACAACGTCTTTACAATTACATAATAGACACAAAATTTTATTTTGGATTCTGTTGAATTCAATGAAGGGGTGAATATAAAACGCATTAATGTACAATACGCGTTTTGAACGAATGGGACAAAAGGATTTTTTAAATGTTTCTTATATTTGGGTTACTTTTATTCTTCATGCAAAAACAATATTTGTAATTTCTTGTTAACACTGTATAATAAATTTAAAAGTAAAAAGTAGAAAGTGACATATATAAAAAAAATTAAAACCTTTTAGTCGTCTTTAGATCTACGTATACAACGTGTCCAAGATACGGAGGGTAAGTATGAGCATCTTAAAAATGGTAAGAGATCTAAAGTTGGTTAAATTAAAACAAAGTTAAGGTTTTATGTGCCAAATAAAAGGGCTGTACAGAAAGTCTTAAAATTCTGAGTATTTCCGAAAATATCCGAAATAATCCAGAAAAATTGCAAATTTGTTTTATTTTTTTCCTGGCTTTACTTACAGTGTGTCGACGTAAGTTAGCGGCATATGGGAAACTTTTTATTATTAATTTTAAGAAGAAAAGTTATTCTTTATAAAAAGTTGTGCATGGTCCAAAACCTAAAATACAATCATTAGATATCAAATTGTGTCAGTAATGTACGAGGTTTGGCCAAAAATGTAATTTTTGCTCAAGAGTAAAGTATCTGTAGATTTGTTATTACCGCAAATTGTTATAAAAAAAGATGTTTTGAATAAAAAACTACTTTTAAATATGCAATTTTGTTTATTTCAAAAAAAAGTTTTGTTTTTTTTCAGCGAAAATCGAGAAAATTTGTACATTAGTGCACTATATTTCATGAATTTAAATGTAATAAGACAGTTTTAAATATACGTTATAATCAGTTATTATGAAACAAGAAAAATGTACAAAGCACTAATGTAGAAACTTAAATTTTCTAGATTTTCGCAAAAAAAATATTTTTTTTGTGGAAATAAACAAAATTGCATATTTGGTAGTAATTATTAATTCCAAACATCTTTTTATATAACAATTTGCGATATTTGCAAAAACACAGCAAAAATTAATTTTTGGCTAAACCTTGTACATGACTGACATAATTTGATATTTGAAACTTTTCATAAGGAATATCTTGTTTCTGTAAAATTAATAATAAAGAAGTTAGGTTTTCCATATGCCGCCAACTTACGTAGACACACTATGTATATATTCATATAGTATAATTTAAAAGTCGATCTTGTTACAAATTTAATGATGTATAACACATTGAAGTTAGATCTTATTTCGGACTCGTATTTTAAACATCTTTATAGAAATAATTAACTCTGCAATTTAAGTTATTAAATTACTTTAATAAATCAAGCAGAACTTAACAAAACCCACCTAGAATCACTAATTTAAATTTTTAAATGCGGTCCTGGTATTTTATTATTAAAATTTTAAAGCCAATGTTATTTCGAATTCACATTATGGTTAAACTATAATTTGAAATTTTTTTTTTTAATTTAATTAAAATTGTAAAAACTATATTTTAAACTAAAAAATAAAAATGAAAAACTAAGATCCCTAATCTGTGCAAATGCAAAACAATTTGGTAACCTTTTGAATGACAATGCGCAAATTAATGATTATACCATCATACCGTCAACGGTAAGTAAAAAAATATCTATCTTTAACTGAATTATTTGTCTTTTAAGCCTTTTTTAAATATTAAAAAAATACAATTAAAAATATATTAGTTTTTAATGCATACGTATAAGCCATAATGTAAATTTAAAATAAATTTGGCTTTAAAATTTCGATATTTAAATATCATGACCGTACCTAAAAAATGTATGGTAATGATACCAGAAGAGTTTTGTCAGGTGTTGCTTGGTTTATTATAGTGATTTAATAACCCAAAATGCAAAGTTAATTATTTTTATTCAAAATTGTAAAAATACAGGTCCGTATTGAGAGTAAACTCCAATGTGTAATACATCATTAAATTTGTGTTAAAATTACCCTTTAAAATTTGATATAATATCAGGACCGTATTTAAAAAAATAGAGTTCAGAAGAAAAAACAAAACATCCAATTATAAAAAATACTAGGAAAAAAATAAAACTAAATTCAAATTTTTCGTTATTTTCTGAGTATCTCCGGAAATACTCGATATTTTAAAACTTTTTAAACATCAGAATGTTGGGCACAAAAAACTTAACTTTTTTCCCTTCTAACCGACATCGTATTTCTAACCATTTCCAAGATTTTCATACTGGCCTTCCTTATCTTGGACACATTGTATATTTAAACTTGCTTACTCCAAAAAATGGTGATGAAGACAGAAAGTAATAAGTTTGTGAGTTGTCTTTTGTCATCTTTAATCCTTAGGGCGTAAAATTTGTTTCAGAAATTAAAAAATATATAGTTTATTTTAACTAATAACAACGCTACCAATGGCAAACTTTTAATTTGGATGACGCTGTAAACGAGTCTGCAGTCTTGTAATGGACCGTTTTAAAACAGCGTATCCTTTTAAGTGACTTTTCATATAATACCGGTATGTAATTTATAAGTCCATACAAAAATAAATTTCTTTTCTGAAAAAAAACACAATTAAACAATAAGAAAATAGTGTTAAGAGGTCTCAGTTACCAGAGAATCATTTAAAAAAAGTAAGTTGGCGAAGTTCTTACTGTCCAAAAATATTACCAGAAAACTAATGCAGTTTGTACTACCCAGAAGCTGCTCATGTTTCGTTTGACGTAATATTCCCTGCGGTATAGGCAACACACGTTGCATTTGTTTTTTGTTTTTTGTTTTTAAAGAAAAATAAAGACATCTCAGTAACCAGAGGATCATTAAAAAAAAGACCATGTGAATTGGTGCCGCAGAAGTCTCTAACGAAGTGTCTGAAAATTTTGGCTTTGCGTTTTAAATATATAGAATTTTTATTTGCTTGTTTGTTTAAGTCAAATTAAGTACCTAATTGGAATTTGACCACCTTTCTGACAACAGATCGACCTAAAATTTGATACACAATCTTAATCTTAATGACAATACAATAAAATATACCTAGTCTTTATGATTGTTAATCTAAGAATGCCGCGAATACAAAATGGCGGATTACATATTACTTTACAAAAACTTCAATCTAGGTATCAAACAAAAAGGCTTGATTACTAAAATAGAGCTTTTTATAAAAAAAATTAAAATAATCACCGCCACAAAATGGCGGATTACATATTATTTTTACAACTACAATATGAGTGTCAAATAAAAGGGCTTGATTAGTAAAATAGGGTTTACTATAAAAATAATTATTAAATAAATAAAATAAAATTAAATTTAAGATTGCCGCCGCCACAAAATGGCGTGATACATATTACTTCACAATAACTTCACTATAGGTGGCATGTAAAATTTCTAATAAACTATTTACTCTAAATACGCTACGCCCAACGCTTTTATTATTTGTCTGATCAGTACCCCAGATTGATAAGAAGATTGGTGTGGTCTGGTAGCTAAGACTTACCGAATTATTTTTAAGCTTTCCGTACAATAAAACTGTTTAACTTTACTTACAACTTATAAATTTTAACGCTATAATAAGAAGTAAATCATTAGGGTCACTGATTCGCATTAGAGTTGTTCAGAATTTAAAAGTTAAAAGTTTAATAATCATCTAACTTTAAACTAGTTTGGAAAAATAAAATTTTACCGGAATCCTAATTTCACAGAATGTTGCCATAAGAGACGTTTCGTTTCATTACAGAAAACATCTTGAATATTTTTTCTTTAATTTAGATTTTCTTTATAAAAGTTTCTTTAAAATAAAATGTATACATAAATACATAAATAATTTTTTTAAATATTTGTTTGCAAAATTTAAGTACTTTCTTTATCTATTTTATAAATAAATTAAATTTTTACTACAATTATACTGCAAGTTAAATATTTAGTTAAAGCAAATATAGTTTTACTATAGACTCCCAGAACAATACTAAATTTTTGGTCATCAGTTTGGACGATGGCTTGGCTGAATTTATGAAGCGGCAAATTAAACGTACTGCTTACGTGTATACTCGATGGATACCCGCTTCATAAATTCCACAAAGCGAGCGTCCAAACTGATGACCAAAAATTTAGCATTGTTCTGGGTGTCTATAGTGAAACTACAATTGTCTTTAGTTAAAGTAAAATAAGACCTGGAAAAAATTACTATTATAGTTGTATAACAACAAAGATACCTTTATTTAAAAATATAATACCGAAGAAAACCAGTAATCGTTTTGTCCGTCTCTCTCGATGACATAGTGCCCAGTGCCTCGGAAGCAACTAAGGTTTAATTTCCGAAATTAAAAAGTTATTTTTACCTACTAATTACTTTATTTTTGTAATGATTTGCCCTAAGAACTTTTTGAGCATGTTTAAATATCACGGCAATGTTTTATATCTAAAATAATTGCAGAGAACAATACCATTTTTCAGTTTGCAGGCAGGCAATAGGGGCCATGGAAAACAAATGCAAGCTTCTGGCTTGTTAAAATGGCTAAAACATTAAGTTATCATCCGCTTTTCGTTGTTGCTACCTTATTAAAATGTATCAAAATAAAGAAAAATATACTATGTTAAAATGTTTTATACAGTGTGATGAGAATGTTGAACGAGCTGAAAATCTGTATTTAACTAGGTATCCCAAAAGAAGGCAACCACACAAAAATATATTTTATAGGCTTAGGAATAATTTAATAATTTATGACAGTTATACCAAACCGAGACCAAAAAATAATGACAGTCAAAGAGACCAGAGTTAGAAGAAATTACAGTTTTGGAAGAAATTAAAAATGATGGACACTAATCAAAAAGGGGTTTGCAGGAAGTAACTGGTATTGCGAGAACATTTAAAAGAGGTATTTTAAAAAACATAAATTTATGCCTTTTCGTACAAAAAAATTCATCACCCTTACCCTACCGATTATGAACACTGCTTAAGCTTTGGCAGATAGTTTCTTGCTAAATGTTAGGAAAACAAAAAATTTTCAATCAACTGCATTTGGACTAATAAAGCGTTTATTAGTAGTTCTGGGATTTTTAATAGAGAATCCACATGTTACTGTAGAAGTGGTTAATTAGGGATGATATAGTTTTAACGTGTGGGTGGGAATTTTTAGAGGCAGGTTGGTTGGCCCTTATATTTATGATGGTGTGCTAAATTCACAGCTCTACCTGGAAATCCTACATCAATTTATTTAACCATTGGTAGATAATTTGCCATCAGCTAAAAGGACGTTAACTTTTTCTCAACAAGATGGTGCGCCGCCACATTATGTCAGAGTTGTTACAAATTTTTTGAATCAAGAATTTGGCGACAACTGGATGGGGAATTAGAGTCCAGTCCATTGGCCGGCCAGGTCTTCTGACCCAACACCGATGGTTTTTATGGGGCAAGATAAAGGATATTACATTTTGCCAAAACCATAATTCAAGACAGGAACGGGAAGCAGCTTTACTTCCAGCATTTAATTCCCTTTCTAAAATTGAAATACTAAATGCAGCAAAGCAGAACACACGGTTTAAATGTCAGATGTGCGTACGTGAACCATTTGAACATTTTTATTGTAAGTAAATTTGTTATTTAAATGGTTTATGGTTGTTAAAAAAAAATTAATAAACATGTTTACTCTTTCATGGCTTACTTTCTCCCAAATATCAATAACAAAAACATAAAAAGCCATTTATCCTCAAAAACGGCTTATAATACATACAAAGTGTGATACATTTTTAAAGCGGCAATTTTTGCTTATTTTAAAATTAAAAAAATATACAGGTGTTCCATTTCAATTTTGAAAATAAAAGTTTATAACTTAAAAATTTTCAATCTCATAAAAAACAAAAAGCGTATATAAAATCTAAAGAAAAAGTTTCTGTAAAAATGTTTTTGCAGAATAAAAAAATCTTTATAAATAAAAAGTTATGAAGGAATAAATAAAATGCCAGAAGTTGAAAAACACGCTGTAGCGAGTAAACAACACAAAATAGCGAATTGCGGTTTTCACCAGTAAGTTTAGCTTACAATTTGAGCCTTGCAAACGGGGGTCAGTTTTTGTGTTACAGGAACATGAGTTTCCTATAAAAAGCGTCAAATTTGGCCAACCCTGTACAGCCTCACTTATAAAAGATTAAATATAATGCATTCTTTCTTATGTTTAAAAGATCTGTTATGGATGTAGTCATGGCCTAAAATTTGTAATGATTTTTTTTACAATTGGGACATTTGTCTTATTGTTGTAACAACTTAGATCGATGTAGATTGTAGACTTGAAAACTAAGTCCCTTAAATTGTTAGTAGCTGACAATACGGATGTCACAATGGATATAGGTACACCAAATTTTTATTTGTTTTACATAAATAGGAAAAGTTTTTTGATTGTCCTGTAAAACATTCCAGATTGCCCTGTTTAAAAACTTTTATTAGATGTGGTATGGAGCACTACTAACTTTAATTTATTTATTTTTGGGGTACTCAAGTTTAATGCTAGCCCCAACTATATTTAATATTTATTTAATATGCATATATTTTTTAACACATTTATCTTTTTCTCTGTGACAAAAGTATTTTAAAACTTCAAAGAAACGAGAATTATGGTATTGTCCACCTTAAACTAAAATTTTATTTTGTTTTCATGACTAAGAAATCACTAGATGCCTGATTTTACCTCAAAACTTGTAGAGTTTCTTGTAGGATAAAAGTTTATTTTTAAAACTCACTTTACTTGAAAATTTTTTTAACCAAAAACATATCATAATTTAATAAATATAATAATTAATTTAAAGTTAAAGAAAAATAATTTCCCACTGTCGCAATAATAAACGAAATATTTTCTGTTGATAGTTAACAGTTAAGAGAAAATCTCCCGCTTGTCGTGTCATTCACCTAGACGCTTTCCACTGCCGACGGCCGAACATTATCGTCAGGGAGCGTTACCGCAAGAAAAAAGTTAAGCGGAAGCGCACGAACTTCCGAAATCAGTTTAAGGAAAAGTTTTCGAAAATAACATAAAAATTAGGAATTTTGGATGAAACAACTTGCGTTGTTCGATAGTACATACCTGTAAAACCACCGTTGTTTCTGTGAGGCAGGTGAAACGCGTCAGAGAAGAGGGCCCGGCATGATAACATTTAAAGCAGGAGTTCTTCTCATAACTGTTAAGAACGGTCATATTTTTTGCCAACTCCGGTAAAACTCGATGTTGACGGCTACATTTCCGTAACAATAAGAGACAGGGTAATTTCTTGTTTATAATTAAAAGTAGTTCTCGGTAACCAAAGTTAAAAGAGACTTACCCAATGACCTGAAAGACTAAAAATTTAAAAAGGTTTAATTATTTATAAAACTTTATAATTCCTGTATCTTTTTTCATTTAACTTACGAATTTTAATTAAAAAATATATATAAATCCTAACGTGTCGGAAAGGAAAAATTTATGTTTTGAAAATTTGTATTTATGTGCTGACACCTGTCACCTATTAAGTTATTTCTTGATTTAATATTACGTGGTATAAACACGATAATCTTTGTGTTTTTAAGTTAAGAAAGCAAACAGCCTGTATTTAAGAAGTGTTACTTTACAATGTTAGTTTACAATGAATTTTAAACAACTGGATATATTACATACACATAAAATTTCATTAAAGCTCTTTGATAGATATTTATATATATATATATATATATATATATATATATATATATATATATATATATATATATATATATATATATATATATTATTAGAACTAGTTCTCTTATTTAAGTAACCTCGTATTTTCAATAATAAAAAAAACAGTTTTAGTGTCGACTTAAGTTTAACTACCCTGTATATTATTTATTTTAAGGAACTATTTTGCTGACATCAAATATTTGTTAAAAATACAATTTTATTAATAAAATTTCAGTATTTTCGCCTCCTAACTATCGACATCCTACACTTCAAACCTGTTTACGTCAACAAATATTAACCATGTTTGAAACTGTAAACATACAAATACCCTAAAGTTGTTTGTTAAAGCTTCTGCAAAATGAACTTGACAATACTTATACAAAGAGAATTTAATTATACGTGAGAATATTGTTTCGTTACACCCCATATGAAAAGACGTATCGTCGTTTTAGGGGCAAGAATAATTGCGGCGAATCCTCGCGGCGTGGTCGCGGCGAAGACGCGGCGCAGTCGATTTAAAAAAAAACTAAAGTATGTTAAAGAGAGAACACTTTAGATAAAGTTTAACTTAATTCATCTGACCATTTAAATTTTTTGACGTTTGTGTTGTTGTAATCTCTACCCAATAGTATTTTACACGCATTAGACTTATTCTATGTTATTTCACGCACTGCCTGTGTACTTTTTATGTATCGACAATTTTATAGAAATTCATTATACGTAGTTGTGTATAAATGCATAGGGTATTCTAAGGAAACCCAATGGATTTTAAAAATATTTAATTCAAACATAATTGCATAACATGGTCGAGTAAACCCGGCCCTATAGTAAAATATTATTTTAAAAAATGGGTTGGTTTATAACGTCAAAAAAATACCTATTGTTATTTGTGCTTTATCGCTTTATCTGATAATAATAAAAATTGTTTTGGGTATTAAACTGACTCGCAGTGTCGCCATAATATAGCTATTTTAAGTTTTTTTTTGTGATTTTTATCGGCACGAATCACGCAATATATCATTAAAATTTTTACGTTATGGGTTTTTAAACCACCAATATTTTCAATATTATTTAATGATAAAAACTTTTTGCCTAAATATTAAATACATTTTAAAGTTATTAAATAAATTTGCTGAAAAATACAGGAGTTAATAAAACAGAAATTATTCTAAAACATGTATGCATAAAAATATAACTACTTAATGTTTATTTTTTTAATTTATATTTTTACCATCTTTTATGGGAAAAAGTGAAAGCCCATTAATGTTTTAACCAAAATATAGTCACAAAACTCTACTTTATGTTTGGATTCTAATTAATAATTTTGAATTTAATTTTACATAATGCAATAATTTCATTTCATTTTACCAAAAATAAATTGAAATTGCAATTCTATGGTAATACAATTATAATGATTTAAATCCAATTTTGAAATTGGTTTTGTAAAGTAAATTTGATAAATAAATCACCAAACGAGATATTTAAGCATACACAACTTAGTTATCGGATAAATTTTTAAATGGTAACCTAATCTAAATGCAATTTGGTATTATTTTGTTTCATTAATTTAGGTTTTTTATAATTTCACTTTTGGACAATACCAACCCGAACAAACAAAATTTTATTAAAAGTCAACCTTATATTTTTCTTGGTTTTATGACCATTTTTTTAGTCCTGTTGTAACTCTTTTATTTAACATTAATATCTTGCATGAGGATTGACAAGTTTTATAGAAATAGCTGTTATACAGGAAAGAGCCAAATGTAGCATTTCGACTCATATTTTTCAACACCCTGTGAAACGATTTAACGTCCCAATTATATAGCAATGCGTTTGATTTTAAAGTTTTATCTATTTTTACCCAATTTTGTTTTATTTATATTGATATATTTATTCTGAAAGAAGATTTTTTTTTAAAAAGAAAACAATGCTATTATATTGGTCATAATATACGCAATATTGCAAATATAATAAAACAACTTATGATTTAAATGGCTATATTTTCAAAACAAATAAAATTAAATATATATAATATGTGGTACTTTTTAAGGTCTTTAAAAAATGTATTTTTTACTGGCAATACAATATACAGGACTATTTTTTTTTATCATACGTTTTGTTGTAACTTGTATAAATTAGGAAATAACAACAATCTAGTAAATGATTCTACAAGATTAAAAATAAACCTAATAAACCAGTATGTTTATTAAGTGATATTATAAAAAATAAAAAATAAAATAAAAAGGTTTAAAATTAAAACGTAGCATTTGGTACACAAATTTTATATATATATATATATATATATATATATATATATATATATATATATATATATATATATATATATATGTATATTTTTAATAGTCTGTGTGTTATTTTAAAACAAAAGCATTATTATAAAATAAAAAAATAGTAAAAAAGTTAAGGCTTTAAAATAAAGTACACTGCCAAAAATTGTCTTGTTAGATTACACCACAAGTTAATCAAAAATTAAGTAAGTATAAAATTACAATTTTGGTAAAAGGAGTAACATATCTCAAAAAAATAAAATAAAATCTAACAACAAAGGAAAAAATATTTTAAGATGAACTGTAACAACATTTTGTTTTTTTTTTTAGGGTATTTTATTGCAATATTTTTTAATTTGCAACTTTTGCATAAAAGAAATAAGCAAATCAAAATTAGGTTTGGTAGTAGAGTATTTTGCATAAACATTTTGTGTTATATAAATATTACGTTTTATTCAAATCAAATATTTTTAAAAAATTTGGCTATGATTCCTATGCAACTAAGGACATTTTTTGGCATACAAGAAATAAATAATATTTACTAGTGTCGTCAATAAAGAGTTGTATTAAATTAAAAAATATATATTAAAAAATAGTTAGCCACTGTATTTTTGGAAAAAAAACGAAAATTTGTTTTTCCATTTTTATTTAATGTATCGTTTTCCCGTAAATAAATACAAACCATTTTCCGGCATGGTCATTTCGTATTATTTAATTCTGCAGTAAAAATTTCCTTTTTATTTTTCTGAAATTTAATAGGGATTTGACGATGCCAAAAAATAGTTGAATCAAATGTAGTAAGACAAAAGTTAAATTTGTTTCGAATTAAATGAAAATTTAATAAAAATATAGAAAAATCCAATGCTATATCATTTTTTCTTAAAAAATATTTATTGTATACTCGATCATGGACGACACTGGTGGGATTTTTATTTAATTTTATATGCCAAGTTTTCTTATGCATTGGCGATTAATGGTGTAAAAGTTATTATAAGAAAAACAATAATTTTTAAAATCGTGTAGTCCCAAAACTAAGATATTTAGGACATAATAGGTTTATATACTTTTTTTTGAATTTTTTATTAAATAATCACTTCCTAAAGTTTGTTGGTAGAGTTCACCCTGTTTAAATATTGGTTTAAAAATTATTTGTTTTTAAGAAACAAAATACTAAATTTTAAAACGGTTTAAAATTTTATAAATACACAATTTAATAGAATTCGTTGGAATAAAAATAAAATAGGTGTAGTACTTTTAAAAATCCTTGCTTAATTGTAAAATAAGAGTTAATAAACGTAATTAAAAAGTTCAGCATGTGTTTGTGCAAGGTATAAAAAGCTTACACAAGTCAGTAGCTTGCTTTTAGGACCTTTTTTTATTTAAAATTATTTGTTTAGATGCTCCTGTAGAGGCTACTGGACTTAATAAATATAATTAACTTAGTCATTCAATACCACATTAATGCCATAAATAGAGTTGCCAAATTAAAACAAAATCGGATAAAGGTTAAACTCTGTATGTTTAACACGACGAATCTGCCTTTAAATTTTCTTAACCACATTTTATAACACCATGTATATTAATAAATTAACACAGCAACTATAATACAGGTTGTCCCACTTGATTTTGACCAATTTTTTTCGCCAATTTATTTAAAACAAATTAAGTTATTAGGATGAGTTTCATTGCCATTTGCTTATGACATTTACTTAACACAAACAGAAAATTGACAGTTTTTTGATACAAAAAACTTTCCTATTTTAAATAGAACACCATGTATTTTTTTATTACCATATTAAAACCTAATCTTTCTTCTAAAAATTGTAACATAGGCTATGGTAATTTTTAAATACAGTTTATCTACGTAAGTTGGGTGATATGGGAAACATTTTCATTAATAATTTTACGAAATAAAAAAAATTAAAACGTTTTGCATGGTCCAAAACCTAAAATACAATTATCATATTAGGGGCTTAATTTTAAAGTGTACCTTTTTCAAAATTAGATTTTCATGCTATATCCATTTAAAAATAAACAATAATATAATCTATTTATATATTGAATGTAATTTATTGTTTCTTAAGTTTGAACACCCTATCATGAATGTAGTTATGGCCTAAAAAGTGATTTATTTAAATTTAGCGCGGAAAAACCAAAATTTTTGGACATTTATTTTACTATTGCCTGAAAAAGTC
This sequence comes from Listronotus bonariensis, assembly GCA_014170235.1. Taxonomy (NCBI): domain Eukaryota; kingdom Metazoa; phylum Arthropoda; class Insecta; order Coleoptera; family Curculionidae; genus Listronotus; species Listronotus bonariensis. Next base: position 28,437 of record JACEGR010004323.1, read on the forward strand.
TAAATGAAGATTGTACACTTTGAAACTAGTCCCCTCATATATCAAATTATGTCAGTCATCTACGAGATTTGGCCAAAATTGTAATTTTTGCTCAAGAGTAAAGTACCCTTATTTTTGCTAATATCGCATAACATCATAAAGAGATGTTTAGAAATAAAAATTACGTTTAAATATGTAGTTTTGTCCATTTTAATTTTTTTTTCTGCGAAAATCGAGAAAATTTAATTTTCTACATTAGTGCATTGTACATTATTCTTGGTTTATTAACTATAAATTTAAAAAGTTTTTTTTTTAAACTGTTTTTGACATTAGTAGATAGGCAATGTATGTATGGGCTCAATAAGGGTAGTTTTCCCATAAGAAATAAATGGGGAAAATTTAAGGTTCGATCTGCAATTTTGGTGCCATCCATCCCAACTCCTAACGCAAAATTAGAATTTTTCATGCCCTAAGTCACCACGTGCTAGATAGGGGTAGTTTTCGTAACCATCGATGACGTCATCACCTAAACTCAAAATTGAAACGACCTATAAATTAAAAAAGTTTGGAGCCTTTACTGGGATTGGAACTCGAGCCGCCTGCGTGACAGCCCACCGCTATAACCACTAGACTACGACGGACCTAATAATTAAATTGTTACACGGGGATCAGTTACAACTTTATTTACTGGCATTAATTGCAGGCACGTGAATTAAATAAATTTATTGACAAAATGGCACTTACGGTATTAGGCTAAACTTTTAGGCAGAGAAGAGGGTTTGACTAGCCTCCGTCCCCCGGGGAGCTTATTATCTCAAAATCTCTGACGTCAGCAATTATTTAGGAATCTTACGCAACGCGTTATTTAGGGCGCTGTCAAACTATAAATGTAATCTGTCAAATGTCAAATGTCACCTGTCATATGTCAAAAATCACGTGACTTACAAAATGGCCGCCATGCGTAGGATACTTGCGCTATGGTCATAAATTGATCTGCGCAAACGTGAAAATCCCAGGTGGTACCGTTCGGGTGCTATAGACTAAAATCGTAATTTAACCCGAATGACTCATCATGGGAGAGCGGTTTAAGTTTTTTAATATAGTATTACGTCATACCTATCGAATAGCGAAAACCGCATGACGCCATCTTTAGCCATAAAGGCGTTACAGCTGTTTAAAAATAGGTGAGAGATATCAACCAGCGATTAGAACGGTAACCCCAAAGCAAAATCGATCATAGCGGCCTTATTAGTAGACTTAGAAGAATGAAACTTAACAAAAGGATAGTCGACGACGTTTCGCCAATGATTTCAAGGTGTCACTTGTCAAACGTCAAACCTGTCATTTAAAATTTAGGAATCTTAAGCAACGCATTCTTTAAGACGTAACAGAGACAAACCTCACTTATCGAACGACGCACGTGTGTGTTGCTCGTCGGGCCTAAGAACAGGGTAAGAACGCGTGGCGGGCCCATCTGTCATTCGAAAATTAAGTAATCTTACGTAACGCCATCTCATTACCAATTAGAGAGCGGTTTAACCGACTAGATTTTACTAAACATACCCCTTGTAATTTCAAGGTTAAAGCATACAAAACGTCAATAATAACAAAGATAGCTGCGGTTAGATAATAAACGGTAAAAAACAGTTGTAACTAAATAAAAAGCAGTGTTTGTAGTAAAGCATTTATTATTAAATAAAAAATACATACATGGTTGCCATATTGCTAAATAATTCTAAGAATAATGCCTTATAATATAGGATATTTAATTATAAATTCAGCATGTATTTTGGTACGTGGTCGTATTTTATCTTCTAAAAATAAAATATAATCATTTAAATTTAACTTCTGGTGTAACAACTCGCTAGGTTTTTCATATCGATGGCCTAATTCTAATACCCCGTATCTGAAAATTTTACGATTTTTAGATTGATTCGGCAACGTGTTGTTAGGGATATTTGACACATTATCACAAAATCCGGTAACTGTAAGACGCCGGGAAGTATTTTTAAATCAACCGTTTAAAATACGCCGTATCTGATCTACTCTAGCACGCTTAAAAAATACCCCGTATCTGCTAGTTCAGCCTTGTCTTTGTACATGTTTACATCGTTATGATTTATATTGTAGTAACATGATCATGTAATATGCCTAAACAGATATTTTTAAAAAATACTTTAATCTGTAGTCATAATGTAATTTGAAACTTTTCTTTACAATACGGGATATTAGCATAGTTTTTTTAAACAATTTTGTTTGATACGGGGTATTCTCAGTACTGCGTTTTGGCGGTAAACTCGCACATTTTTAGATTATGATAAAGAAATTTGATTGGTTGATCCTGGTTAAGGGATAAAGTGGTTCTTTAAAAAATTATAATCTAATAAGATGAAGACTCAGTCAGGGTTGTGCTGGTATATTACAAAAATTTATTCTTTATTATAATTGATAAAGAAATGTGGTTCTAGCTTCGAACGGTTGCGTTTCACTTTGTCTTCTTGGTTTCATTAGAAACGTTTTATTAGAGGAAAGTGCAACTAGCACTAATCTGGCTTATTCTTTTTAGATGAATCATTCTCTACGAACAAAGAAAATCCTGTTGATGGCCTTAGAAAATCACCCAAAAGAAACAACAACCGTTACCACTTATACAGTAAATACCGATGGTACTTTAGCAGAATATAATGACTACACTAAGTCTGATTTTGGTCAGAACATTCAAAACAGTACAAACATTCCAGTACTAGAATCTAGTAAAACGGTTCCAACAAATAATGGAGATATACCGAGGGATATACACGATAAAATGAAAGTGGAATACTGGGAAACTAATGATATGAAAAAAGTTTTGAATACCACAGATGAAACTCACAATTGGTCTGCTTCATTAGAAACTGCAATTTTAGAAGACGTTAACAAGAAAAATGACTGTTTGCAAAATGATGTATGTATTGATATTGGTGAAATTGATAATAATGCAGAAGTTCATTTGGAGCCAGATTTTGTTCAAGATAATGCAGAACTTTTAAGTGAGATCCTTAGTGAAACAAAAGATGCAAAAAACAAAAAAATAGATACCCGCACTTCGAAAAAAACACATATATAATATGGAACTTTCGAATCTTGCCTTTAACGATACCGATACCGCATCTTTGGAAAATCAAGCAAGAAATGAAGGCGACTCTGCTGATCAAGACATACGTCAATCAGAATTGGATTTTCAGTCTGATCATGAGGACCTAAATAGCAACCGTCAACGTGAAGAAAATGGAGAAGCTAGCAAAACACGTAAACGGAAGAAGGACGCAGATAAAGCCAACTGGTTGGGTGATAAAACAAAGTACAAAAGAATGAGGGGAATGAGGTATGAAGGGTATCAAAGAAACGAAAGTAAAGATATTACCTACGGGATTAACAGGCCAGAAAGAAAAATGGGTGGTTCTTGCAGGTCAAGCGTATGTCAAAAATCTTCTAAACATTTCTGTAAGACATTTGAAAAAGACGAAAGAAAACTCATGTTTAAAACATTTTGGAAAAAAATGGACTGGGGGAGAAAAGGGCTTATATCACGGGAAACATGGAGTACACCACAACAAAGAGATCATCTAAAGGAGACGAGCCTTCCAGAAGAACTGGAACGTACTGGTATTACTTGAGAAATAAAAACAATGAGAAGAAGAGGGTATGCAAAAAAATGTTTTTGAATACCTTTGGGTTAAATGAAGACATGGTTCATGGGTGGTTTAAAAAAACAGAACATGGTCTAAATACCACAAGTAAAATGTATGAATCAACAGTAAAGCATGAAGATAACAAAGAAAAAAGAGCCACTCTTATTTCGTGGTTCAAAAGCCTTCCCAAAATGCCATCTCACTATTGTCGCAAAAACAGTAGTAAGTTATATTTAGAAACTATAATTCAGTCAAAGGCGCAACTTTATAGGGAATATTTAACCTACTGTGAAACTTACAATAAAGCCAAAGTATCTTTTACAATTTTTGACAATATATTTTGTGATTTGAACTTAAGCCTTTACAAACCAAAGAAAGATTTCTGTGATACATGTGCTTCATACGAGGTTGGAAATGTAAAAGAACAGAATTATGCTAGTCATATAGATCAGAAAAATACTGCTCGCGAAGAAAAATCAAAAGACAAGGAAGATGCCTGCCGTTTAAGAAATTATACTTTTACCATGGATTTGCAAGCCGTAAAAAACTGTCCACTAATTAACGCGAGCGCTATATATTATAAGAAAAAACTAACCGTGCACAATTTTACGGTATATAATCTGGAATCACATGATGGGGCAAATTATTGGTGGGATGAAACGGAGGGCGACTTAAGTGCCTCTACATTTACCTCTTTAATAATCAAACATATAGAAGACAATTGCCCAGATACTAATTTACCAGTTATATTATGGTATGACGGATGCTGCTACCAAAACAGAAATGCAGTCTTGTCTAATGCTTTGCTAAACCTGGCAATAAAAAGGGGGCAGACAATTAAGCAAAAGTATTTGGTGAAAGGACATACGCAAATGGAATGTGATAGTGTCTATCACCTCATAGAAGTAGAACTTAAAAACAGAAAAGTTTACTTACCTCATGATTACATACGAGTAACAGAAGAAGCCAGAGCAAAACCACAACCATTTAGGGCTTTTTGTTGAACCATACAATGTTTAGAAACTTTGCAGTGAAGGAAATGGTTTATAAAAGTATTCGCCCTGGTACAAGGGTGAATGACCCAACTGTAACGGATTTAAGGGCGATAAAATATTGTCCAATTGAAAAGATTTTTTTTAAATCAACTTTAGCCATGAATATCAGCCACTACCTGTGCGAATCAATCCAAAGGGATTTGAAGTGTCAATATTCAAGACTTCATTTAAACAGACTTAAAATTAAAATGGATAAATTTAATCATTTGAAAGATTTAAAATCATTCATTCCTGCTGACTGTCATGCCTTTTATGATAACATTCCTACTGAATAATACCGCTATGTATTGTCAAACCTAATAGGTATATTTTTTGATAAATAAGTGTTTAAAAAATACCAACTATAAGAATATTTTTAGGAATGTTTATTTTTGTTTGTTGCAGAATGTTAATTACGATGTGTTTAACATTTAATTATTTTTTTCATTAAAGTTTTTATTTCATCTTATTACTTTATTTAAATCATTCAAAGTTTATTTAAAATTAAAATCCCGTATCTCCATTTTTTGAGAACTCAACTGCATCAATATCCTGTATCTGCGGTAAATATTAACAAAAACTGAAAATATTGATTACTATGCATTATATAAGTTACATAAAATTTAAAAGATTAAATTAAACAATAAAACATAAAAATTACTTTAAAATTTAAGAATAAGATAGTTTTTTCCATTTCCTGAAAAACTACGTTTTTTGAGATACGGGATATTGGAATTAGGCCATCGATATGCTGTTGCGTTTATATACGTTTTAACAGGTGTATCGATATTAACATATTCAATAATTCCACTTGTAATGGGAAACCTGTAGTAATCAAATTTTGTGTCATTTATATAAAGGTGCTTTGACAAACCCTCTTCGCAAACCAACATAATATTCATGTAGCCATACAAGTTGTTTTCGGGCTTCTCCTTTACATCATTTTCTGTTTTAAGCTTTTTTGCTAAATGATATGGATGAGTTAAATTACGTCCAAATTTGTAGAGAGTCATCTTGAAAATGAGGTTATGTTACTAAATCAACTCTTTTTATTCAATAATATCGGCTTCCCTTAACTCTTTAATAATACTCATAATCTCATTTTGGTGGTTATTATTACCCACTTTCTTGCTAGCCATTAACAATCTTAATCTATCCACAAGCTTATTTGGATCATCCCAGTAAATATAATCAATTTTATTATTGTTAAATATTTTATGTTGAGTATCAATTGGTAAACCATAGCCTTGAGTATTTTGTGCTCTTGTAATTCGCAACTTTTTATCGCGTTCTTTTTATTTTCTTATTCACTTCTCTTTTATACGTTCGAGTAATGGTTTAATTGTTAACATGTACTTGACACCCCTGTTGCCAACAGGCTGTTCGTTTTCATTAAAATTTCTCTTACTAGCATTCGTTAGCAAAACCAATTTTGCAAATGCTCGCTCGTCTAGTGCTGTAAATTTGTTTTTTAACGGATTGGTCTTGAATATAAGTTCATATAAACCAGGAGTTCCAATAATTTTTTCCCTTTAACATAAATATCTGGGCCGTTAAATTCAAGTCGAGAATCACCAAAAGTTAGATGATCAGTAGTCATATCATGTTTTAAATAGTTTCGATCGTACTCGTTTTCCGTATCTTTTATAAAACCTTCCACATATTCTCTAGGTAGCGGATCATACTGATCTAGATATTCTCGAAAGAATTCTTCCAGAATACTATTAATCTGAACAGGATTAAATTGTGGGTCGACTCTAAAGTCATCATCATCAAAGTAACTTTCTTCAGGTTGGTGCTCATAGATAGTTCTGTTTAAATTAGTTTCCTCTGTTTCGCCTTCTTCTATCATTTGATCATCTTCCGACGTCTCATCATCCATATATTCTTTTTCTTGTTCAGCTATATCGTCTTGTTTTTTAACGGGACTGGCAAAGTTAAGAGAAGTTCGTGCTTTCTTTATTACTGTATGAGTAAAATTTTCGCTTTGACGTCTTTTTAAGGACTTTGGTATAAATGGTTGTTTACCAGATTGAGTGTTTTGTATTGATTTGGATATTATTTTTGCCAAAGGTTTACACGTATTTTCCAATATAACAGCATTCTCATAACGACCAGCTTTTATTGAATCATATATTTTTTTACACTACGCGAATGTTTATCAAGAAGTTGAAGAATGTTTGGATCTTCTTGCAAACTCCGCTTATCTTCTAAACGTTGATCATCATTCGTGTCAAACTCTAGCTCGCCATTCTCACGTTGCTGCTTCTTTAAATCCTGGTATTTTTTTCGAATACTATTGGTAGCTTCATTTATTTTACGCCTCACATCCTTGTCCAACTTGTTCAAATCCATGGTAAAGATATATTTTTAATAATTAGGATTTACTTTTGGAGCAGCCCACTGCTTAAGCAAATCGCCCAGAGCCCTCTGCTTAAGCGATAACGGTCTAACAGAAGAAAATATAAGATTTCTTTCATCCATAGGGCTTCTCGTTAAGAACTCTGAAAATGAGCATTTTAAACTCTATTACAAAAATAGAAAGGCATAGCCATTTACCGTACTCCAGCTCTTTTAAAAATAATGATGAAATTCGAATACCGGTGCAACAAACTGATATATACACCCTACCTTGGGCAAGTCATATTTATTTGGAAGGACGACTTTTAAAAGGGTCCGATGGAAGAGTTTCAGACACTGTTAAACTTGTAAACAACTTTGTGGGACACCTCTTTAAAGAAATTCGTCTTTAAATTGGCGGAAAAGTTATTGATTCGATTAGATATCCTGGAATAGCAGCAACAATGAAAGGTTATGTGTCTTACAATGGTAATGAGTTAATTAAATATGAAAACGCTGGTTGGAGTATTGAAGATGATTATACCTGGGACGGGATGGGCTCAAACGGAACTTTTAATGTTTGTGTCCCACTAAGGACATTACTAGGATTCGCTGAAGATTTTCAAAAGATACTTATAAATGTTAAGCATGAACTAATATTGTTAAGAAGTTCTTCCGATAAAAATGCCGTTATTAACACTACCGATGGAGAAAATGTAGAAGTTAATATTGATAAAATTGTTTGGAAGCTACCACATATTACAGTATCCGATGCTGAACGACTAAAACTTTTACAGATTGTTGGAAGTGGAACTGAATTGGATATCGGTTTTAGAAGCTGGGAACTCACAGAACATCCTTCAATACCGATTGGAAAACATCTTATATGGACCATTAAAACATCTGTGCAGGTGGAAAGACCACGATGGATAATTTTAGGTTTTCAAACAGCTCGAAAAGATAACTACAAGAAAAGTTGTAGCTTATTTGATCATTGTGATGTATCAAATGCAAAGCCTTATTTAAATTCTGAATTTTCTTTATACGATAATTTAAATTTGGAAATTTCAAGAGGTATAATAGCTACTCTCTATGAAATGTACTCAGAATTTCAAGAAAGCTATTACGAAAAAGAAAACGAACCCCTTTTAACTCTCAAAAATTTAAAAACAATGCACCCTTAATTGTAATTGATTGTTCAAGACAAAATGAAATCCTTAATTCTGGCATTATTGATGTAAGGTTAGAGATTGAAAGAAAAGAAAACTTTTCTGCAAACACAAATGCTTACTGTTTAATTATTCATGACAAACTTGTAAAATATTCACCATTAACAGGGTCTGTGAGAAGAGTTTAAATAACCGTAATACATTATTCTAAGAATTATTTAGCAATATAGCAACCATGTATGTATTTTTTATTTTATAATAAATGCTTTACTACAAACACTGCTTTTTATTTAGTTACCACTGTTTTTTACCGTTTATTATCTAACTGCAGCTATCTTTGTTATTATTGACGTTTTGTATGCTTTGACCTTGAAATTACAAGGGGTATGTTTAGTAAAATCTAATCGGTTAAACCGCTCTCTAATTGGTTAAAAATTATGAGATGGCGTTACGTAAGATTACTACATTTTCGATTGACAGATGGACCCGCCACGCGTTCTTACCCTGTTCTTAGGCCCGACGAGCAGCGCGTTGGGCTTAAGCCGGGGACTTGCGCGTAAGGTTTAATACACGTGCGTCGTTCGATAAGTGAGGTTCGTCTCTGTTACGTCTTAAAGAATGCGTTGCATAAGATTCCTAAATTTTAAATGACAGGTTTGACGTTTCACAAGTTTGACCTTGAAATCATTGGCGAAACGTCGTCGACTATTTTTTTGCCAAGTTCCATTATTCTAAGTTTAATAATAAGGCAGAAATGATTAATTTTCATCGGGTTACCGTTCTAATCGCTAATTGATATCTCTCAACTATTTTTAAACAGCTGTAACGCATTTATGGCTAAAGATGGCGTCATGCGGTTTTCGCTATTCGATAGGTATGACGTAAAACTATATTCAAAAAATTTAAACCGCTCTCCCATGATGAGTCATCAGGGTTAAATTACGATTTTAGTCGATAGCGCCCGAACGGTACAACCTGGGATTTTTGAATTTGCGCAGATCAATTTATGACCATAGCGCAAGTATCCTATGCATGGCGGCCATTTTCTAGGTCACGTGATTTTTGACATCTGACAGGTGACAGGTGACATTTGACAGATGACATTTATGGTTTGACAGATAGTAGGGTCCACGCCCTAAACAACGCGTTGCGCAAGATTCCTAAATAATCAATGACGTCAGAGATTTTAAGATAATAAGCTCTTCCGGGGGACGGAGGTCAGTCAAACCCTCTTCCCTCCCTAAAAGTTTAGCCTAATAACACAGGCGCCATTTTGTCAATATATTTATTTAATTCACGTGCCTGCAATTAATGCCAATAAATAAAGTTGTAACTGATCCCGGTGATGACGTCATCGATGGTTACGAAAACTACCCCTATCTAGCACGTGGTGACTTAGGGCATGAAAAATTCTAATTTTGCGTTAGGGGTTGGGATGGCACCAAAATTGCAGATCGAACCTTAAATTTTCCCCATGTATTTCTTATGGGAAAACTCCCCTTATTGAGCCTATACATACATTGCCTATCTACTGACATTTAAAATATAAATATTAAATGTAGTGAACTGTGTACAAACCACTATCGCAAAAAAAAGCAAAATATTTTTTTTAGGAAATAGGCGAAACTGCATATTTGTATGTAATTTTTAATTTAAAACACTTTTTTAATACCATTTTTAAATATTAGCAAAAATACAGGTACATTACCCTTGAGCAAAAATTTTATTTTTGGCCAAACTTCGTAAATGATTGCTAAAATTTGATATCTGAGTGGCTTTCCAGTGACGCAAATAGAGCGCTCCCGAGTAGCTCAGGAGCATTTCGTTCTACTTAATGGCGTTCCATTGACGGAAAGTGTTATGCACCTGAGCTACTCCGTTTTTCTTTCCCCTTGCCCCTCATGCACCAACCTCTCTTTTGGTTTTTGTGCTTCAAACGTGTTTTTTTATGGTTAAGGATGGATTTTGTAAAATTATTTATTTAAAATGGAATTAGATATTAAAAAGAGATTATTATTATAAAGCCAAGAAAGGTTAAAAACAACGAAATTTTAAAATTTCTTAAAGTATCTCTCTTTTCTTGTCTAAGGATACGTTCCAGTGACTAACTTTTTAGAGCAGTTCAAAAGCTTCAAGCCCTGATAGTTACCTTTTACGTTTTGAACCATGCAAAACTTTTTATCAAGAATAACTTTTTTTTAAATTAATAATAAAAAAGTTTTTCATATGACGCCAACTTACGTGGACACATTGTATAATGGATTTTTTTATCTCTAAAAAATTGACTGCATGCCAATTAAAAGTATTATTTGACAATAAAAATTTGCTACATACGAGGTTACACGAAAAAAATGCAACTTCAAAACTTGCTATTTTATTTTATTGTTGTGTTGATTGCTTAATCTTGTACTGTTATAATAAATATAGATTTTGTTTTCTTTCTTGTTGTTCAGTTTTCTATGGCAGTTGTTATTTATTTTACACATAGCTAAAACAAAAAGCTGATTTACACATACGGGGTTTTTCTAAACACCTGCGGACATTTTCAGAAGAACATAGGGTCAAGAGTCACAATTAGAGAGATATCGCGTTTTAAAAATGGCTAAAAAATATAAGGTTTTTACTTTTTTTGTCTTAAAAACAAAAAGCGCTGGAATTAAAAAAAATATATAAAAAATATTGCTCTTTGAAATTATTAATAATAGACTACTCGTAATGTTTTTGCTATTGAAATACATACCGACGTAATGACCTTAAAAATATAAAATAGGATGGCCTAATTTGTTTAAAAATATTATTATACTTAGTATTTTTTATTGAAATTACCCATTTTAAATAAAAAAATTATTGTGAATCAAAACGTGTCGGGACGGGAAACTTTATTTTATAAAAAATTTGTATATCTGCTATTACAGCATTTGTATTTTTTTTAATACTCGTTAGTTTAAACAAATAAAACTTTAATAATTATCATTAGTTAATAATATGTTAAATTAAATTTATGCCTATAACCTATTTAAACAGAAATGTCAATGTAGTCCATTCAATATCCTTAATAGAAAACAAATAGTTTTGGAAACAAAAGTCGAATGTCCAATACCCGTATTGTTGCCTTTTCCCATAGAATGCTATTTGTCGTTATTTGTCATTTTCATTATAGCATAACAGATAATTTACAGTCTATTTTTTTGCTCAAAAAAACAGCATTTTTTTTTATTGATACTATTTGATGGTTTCTTGTTTTTGTTTTTGGCCTTACAAATATAAAGCATATCTTAAATTAATATTTAATAACTTTTGTTTTACAAATGGTTATTATATTATGTGTATATATTTATCTTTTCGCGAATAAAATTAATTTATTATTTACTATAAGAGGGGCCTCGCTTCATAATCTTCATGTATAGTTCAACTTAATAAAAATATATATTACACTGGTTCTTTGTTCATTTTTTGTTTAATATAACAAATCAGTCTAATTGTGGAGATTGTACAGTTTAAAACTAGCCTCCTCAATGCAATTTTACATTATACGGCTTTAAGTAAATAAAGCACTTGATTTTATTTAAAATTGGGTTAAAATAAGTAAAACGGCTAAAACTCAAAAAGTGAAAAAATGGTTAAACTTTACTACAAATGTACAAATACACTAGTCAACAAAGCTGTAAAACAGCCAAATATTCAAGAAGGAACAGGTCTAATTATGATTTTTTTTTGTATTTTATATCAGAAAACTTTTGCAGTGGGGAAATAATTATTTGTATTCAATAAATAATAAATATGGTATTTATACAGGATGTCCAGATACTTCATCAACCAACTTAACGAAGTGATTTTAAAATAAATAATAAGGAAAAAAATTTATGATAACATAATATGTCCAAATCATTTTGCTTTTGGAACTACGGGTGTAAAATAAAAACAATAGTTTTTAGCAATAACTTTTTACCAATACATATATTTTTTAGAAATTTGGGAGACGTCTCCAATTCATTTAAGGAAATTTTTTTAACTGAAAGAAAAAAAATTCGTCAGTATCGTCCCTGAGAGATTTTTAGCTAATTATTTTAAGTTTAATTTAAAGTTTTTAAATTTAAATAAAATGCAACCTATTTTTTTTTTTTTTGCTATTAGATTTCCGCTATTGCTTGCTATACAATAGTAAACAACCCCATTTTTTTTTTTTTAAGTATTAAAAGCAAAGAAAAAATAATTAGTAAAAATAATAGGTATAAGATGCGTAGGTATTACCGTTTACACCTTGCAAATTTTAAACTGGCGGCTTTACAGTTTTGACATAAATCGAATTCATAGAAAAATAAAGAATATTACTCATTAACAAAATTTAAAAAGGCATACAAGACTACAAACAAAATATTCCTATATTAAATATTTATTTTTATTTAAACGAAACATTTTAATATGCAAAAACTCTTATTAACCTAGATATACCTTATGGTAAAACTAACAAGGCAGCACTTTGAAAATTGCAAGGTATAAACCAGGGTTTACCTTCGCAGTTAACACCCGTAATCTTTACTTAATTAAGCATAGCGACGTAAAAGTTTAAATAATGGATATACAATTTTTTTGCTTTGTAAAGCTTTTCTCCTCTAGGTATTTAATAAATTTATGTTTTTTTTTTATTATTATTTTGATAGTTAGATTTTTTAAGGTTAACAAAAATGGTAATTTATATAACAAGTGCATAAGGTAATAATTTTTTACGAATGGAAAGTTTGACAGCACGAGTCGTTAGGCCTGTGCGGCAATCCCATGAGTAAAAAACACTTTATGCATGTGTGCATGCAAACTATATTTTTCTACGACCGTATAAAATTTTCAAAATTACCAGTTTATACATGTTTTGTTTATTTAAACCTATTAATTTTAATTTTTGGAGCACAGCCATTATATTTCAACAAAAAATAAAAGCCTCCTTATTTTTTAAAAGACAATTATCCTCTTCATAACTATGCCGTGATTAATTTTTTTAGAAAATTGTATGTACTTACTTTTTGTAGAAATATTACTAAAACCGTATATATTCCTTTTCAATTTTTTTCGTCATCCAAATTTATTATTACTATTAATAAAAATAATCTCTATTAAATATTTTTGCAAACTGTCAAATTTTAAAACCAGTGACACTTGTGGGCATGGAAACAAAACATTAAAAAGAAGCTTCGAAGTGTCAAAAAAATATTTTTTGAACAGCTTATGTAGTGTACTAGAATGGAGTACTTTATCTCCATGTTAACGATTTATTAAACTGCATTTTTTTTAACAGTCGTGGAAAAATAATATTTTGTTTCATTAAGGTCCACCTAAAAAAAATTTTTAACCAAAATAATATACTTAAAAAAATGCATCACTTCATTTTGTACCTTAACAAGAAGAGCTTAACAAAGCAATAAAATTTGTAGGTCAAATATTATTTAAACTTTTATAACAACCGAAAGCCGTAAAATAACTAGCTACATGAATAACTATATATAATAAAATGTTGATAAAACTTTTATTATCGCGGAAACATATTATACTAGATTTATTTTGGATAGCACCAATTTTTTAAATTTTACCTTATTATTTAATTGCATAAAAAAGTTATTTAAATCGTGAGGTCGCTACAGCAGCGGATCGCGCATGGGGAAGATGAAGGGCTATATTTTGTTTTAGTTTTTTGTTATAAACCATTGCTTTTTGCACAAAAAAATCGGTAAAAATAAGTAAAATTAAAGCTGTTTCTTAGAACTTTTAAAGCAAGAGCTTTATTGACACGACTAAAGGAAAATATTTATTTTTTTAATAAAACAGTAATACTTAAACATTGGATTATCTTTAAATTTATTTGTGTTTCTTATACTACGGGGACTTATTACCTTTAAAACGAAAATAGGGAAGATGTGTTTCATATAATTACAATTATGTGGTTTTATTTTAGCCAAAAATAGAAAAATAATTATTATTTACTAACTTTAGAAATAAGGCTTATGTAGGGTCCTAAACTATAATAATGTAAGTATATAAATTTGATTATGGTATAATAAATTAGCTTGTCTCACAAGAGAGAACCCAACCAAACAGGTGTAAATAATCAGCGGGGACCGTACAATAAAAGAATAAAAGCATTGCCCAACCGAGAAAAATAAGTAATTTACTTATTTTTATATTAAGATTTTCAATACTGCCCGAGTAAAGTCACCATACTTTATGCAAATAATGAAAAAATATATAACTATAGGGTCAAGTGGGGTAAAAATGAAGCATTTGGTTATTTGGTAAAATATAAGACACCTATATAGATATATTTTATTGATCGTCGACGAATATACCTACATAAAATATTTTTACACATGTATTAAAATAATATTGTTATAATTACTTATATGTAGAAAGGACATTTTTGACAAAAAAACTTTTGAATTCGCCTCCTTACTTTTGCTGCAGATCTTAAACCGAAGGAGATCTTCACTCTGTCACGTAGGCCTCTGACGCTCTTGAAATCAGTATTTTTAACCAAAGTATGAGAGCAGGGGTAAGGAAGTCGTGGGGTAAATTTTAGGACTCAATAAGGGTTAAAAATATCATATTTATTGAGGTAAAAAGAATACACCATAATTTTACCATTTTAGGGGAGGCCTGAAAATGTTAGAAAAGTGTATTTGTAAAGCTAAAAAATACATAATAGATGACCTAAACAAAACCGGAAATTTAGTTATTTGGGACAAAATAATATATAAAGAAAGTATTTAAAGACACCTTAAATAAAACGGAAACTTAAACACCCTGTATCCTGAAGACGATACACTTTCGACTATCGTAAATTAGGTTAGATTGTCGTATTTTTTCCCAAGGAATGTGTGGTTACACTTTGTATATACCTTATAAAGATACCCTGTATTTTAAATGTTTAAATATTTTGGAGGGTGGGAGGCCAATAGACGTCTTGAGGGTGCCAAGGCCCCCTAATGGCGCTTCTGAAAACAGGGAAGAAAAACAGTCCTGTTCATTGAACTAGAAAACCATGTAGCATCCAAGATAGGTATCACGACAAAATGGGGATTTGCAGTAACAAAAACTAAAGTCGAACAAGTGGTTCAAATTTTACTTTTAAACAAATTTCAAAGATAGAAAATTTGGTGACGACTGGTTGAAATTATTTTGCTTTAAAATAATTTATAAATGGATCACTTTACAAGTGACCCATTTATAAATTATTCGTTGTGGAATAAATTAGGACAATGGTAATAGAAAATAAATAAAAATGAGGAGCCTGCTCATGTTAATAATTTGGATGAAACTTCATTTGGATTTTTTAAAATTAAAAATAAAAGACAGAAGGGGTGTTACTTTTTTTACAATTAGTTTATATATTCAATGACTTATTATGATCCTAATTAGGCCGTAAAGTTTAGGTGTCTTATTTTTTACCTTGGGTGGCTTATTTTTATACTTTTTTCCGGGTAAAACTAAGACAGTGTTTTTAAAATTAATAAAGTTTAGAAGCAATTTGGCATAAATTTAAACTTCTTACTTGATAGTAAAACACCTCTAACATGTTCCAACACTTAAATGAGAAAGTTTAATAAAGTTTAATTATTTTTTTTTAGGTTTTAAAGATTGTCTCATTTATACCCTACTTGACTCAACACTAGCTCGACTTATTCGCCGTTACGAGATGTTATTTTTATTCAGGTTTTCTCATCTTCACTGTAGTCTGTGTAAGCATTTCATTTAAAAAGTAAATTTAACCGAATAATACCAATTTCTTTGGAAATCAAAAACATTGATTGCTTGATAGTGGGAGGCCTGTCTCGGAGGACTCCCGACAGATAAGGAACAATGAATTAGGTAAAAACCTTTTAAAAGTGCATTCGATCTTAAGTAAATTACCATTATTTAATGTTTTATTTGTATCAATTGTTTATTTTTTGTTCAATTTAATTATTGGTTGGTATATTAAATTTTTAAACAAAAGCATATTTGACTTGATTACAGTTTTGCCCACCCTACCGTAAATTGCATTGCATTATATAAAATTGTAGATATAACCAACTTAATAAAACACTTTAAAATGGTAAATGGTAATGGTAAATTGCATTGCACACCACTGTAAATATAGATAACAAAAACATAGTCCCAAAATAAATTAAGCCTAATTTTTTGAATACTAGTGAAGAAATATTTAAAACGATTTATCGTAGGTTTTGATATATCGGCCAGTAATGCAAAAACAAAACAAGCACTATTAGTCACCCATGTTTACGGGGGTTATTTTTGTTGAACTGTCCCTTTTCCCTACATTACCTATGTGGTTTGCTATTTAGCTGATCCGGTAAATTATAATTATTTATACACTTAACTCTTTGCCTAAGTAGAACATCGTCCAAAACTGAATATATAAAAAAATTTTTTTGGCTGCACATTACATGTAGGGTTATAACTGAGTAGAAAAATACCTTATTGGTTACAAGCACTACCCAAATATTACTAAAGTATTTAGGTTTTAATGTGTAATATAAAAAGGTACCAAAAACAATTTTCTTTAGCATATTGCTTAAGTCTATATTTTGATATAAAATTTACTTTTTTACAATATCTACTACTAAAATTATCTTTAATTTTTAAGAAATACTTTACTTTTGGACATTTTTAATAGTTCAAGTTAAAACTTGCCCTGTAATATTTTACGTAAAGTAAGATTTTTCATTCTTTAGTTTTGAACGATGCGACCCGATTTTTCAAAATGCCGATTTAAAATTTATAAATGTATTTATTCTTTTGTAACACCGACATTGAGACACGCTGTATAGGAAAAATGACAAATAAATATTTTAATGTGAATAAAAGCAAAATTAAATAAATATGGTAAAAACAATATATGCAAATTATAAAATTTAAACAAGCAGCAAAACATTTTAGGCCATAGATCATGTGAGATAGCTAAGAAGTGTTTTTTGACATAATAACACAATTGTCTTTTACGTAATATTTGTCATTGACCTATGTTATTAAAAAGCAAGTAATTATCTACCGGTTGTAGTATCTTACAGTACAGTTTTAAGTGCCAAAATAAAATATCCTATACATTATTTAAAACAGTTATGGAAAACCCTTTTAAACGCGGAATTAAAAAAAGGTAACCTCATATTTTTTTACTTTAATTACAGAAGATAGCGTGCCGTTAATTTTTTTAAAGTGATAAATTTTAAAGAGCAAAAAAGGTCACCTCATCTATGTTTTACTTCAAATACAGAAAATAGCGTGCCCTTTAATTTTTTCAGGTAGTCTAAATTTTCAAGAGGTTAACTTTATTAATTTAAAATTAACCCTTATATTTTTAACCTAATAAAACTGTAAATAATTAGCGGTGTCCGTACAATAGAAGCATAAAAACACTGCTCACCCTAAAAAATTAGTAATTTACTATTTTTTTTTTATTAAGATTTTCCATATTGCCTTATTCATGTCACCATACTTAATATAAATTTTAAAAAATAATAAGTACAACTTTTAGACCGTGCCAAAAAAAAACAAACATTTTTTTTCAACGAAAAAAAAATTCTATAACTTTCAGCCCCTAATGTTACCATTAGGAGGTGCATCATTAAAATTATCGATTTTTCAACAAAACCAGTAAATCTTGAGTCTTTGACTAATTCTTATTTTGAAAGAAAATTAAATTTTCTTCAAAAAAGCCTTTTTATTGCAATCGCGCCTTAACTATTATTTTTTTTTCATTTTAAGTTTTGTAAAGGTAACCTCATATTTTTTTTACTTTAATTACAGAAGATAGCGTGCCGTTAATTTTTTTAAAGTGATAAATTTTAAAGAGCAAAAAAGGTCACCTCATCTATGTTTTACTTCAAATACAGAAAATAGCGTGCCCTTTAATTTTTTCAGGTAGTCTAAATTTTCAAGAGGTTAACTTTATTAATTTAAAATTAACCCTTATATTTTTAACCTAATAAAACTGTAAATAATTAGCGGTGTCCGTACAATAGAAGCATAAAAACACTGCTCACCCTAAAAAAATTAGTAATTTACTATTTTTTTTTATTAAGATTTTCCATATTGCCTTATTCATGTCACCATACTTAATATAAATTTTAAAAAATAATAAGTACAACTTTTAGACCGTGCCAAAAAAACAAACATTTTTTTTCAACGAAAAAAAATTCTATAACTTTCAGCCCCTAATGTTACCATTAGGAGGTGCATCATTAAAATTATCGATTTTTCAACAAAACCAGTAAATCTTGAGTCTTTGACTAATTCTTATTTTGAAAGAAAATTAAATTTTCTTCAAAAAAGCCTTTTTATTGCAATCGCGCCTTAACTATTATTTTTTTTTCATTTTAAGTTTTGTCCTTTAGATTTTGGATTTTTTAAACTACCATAAATATGAATTTATTTACAGGACAATTAATTATAAAAATTTAATATTACATGCTCTACAAAAAGGTCTCTTAACATTTTGCGATTAATTCATTCCTTTCTAAGTTATTCATTGTTGAAATTGAAATGAAAATTCCACACCACTGTTTTTTGACCAATTAAAAGTGTAGTTTCGGTTGCATCACTATGACAACAGAAGTATTTATCGGAAATGTATTCTTCTGCCGGGGGTACCATTGAGCGAATTATAGTGGATCTTTTTTGAGATAATCATTGAATTTGTTTTAACGTCATGTCTGTCATTCACATACATAATTAAAGATAATATTACTTTGCACCAGTTAAAGTATTTTAGACCTAAGATAATATAAAATAAAAGATAAGAGTTTAAGTCCCTTAATGACAATTTTATACAACTACAGTTAATAAAATAATATAGGATTGAGATAGTAGACATAAGTGAAGAGCAAACGAATGCAAGGTATTAGGTCCAAAAATTAAAATAAAATAATTTTACCAACTGTAGTAATATAAGGTATATATAATATAAAAAAATAAACAATGATACACTATAAAATTACATATATGTGCAACTACAATTGGTACATAAAATATAAAATATTTATTTTATGCTAAAATTTTAGAGCTCGTGTCAAAGTTACAAACATTAAATTTAAAAATATATTTTTTAAAACAAAACTTAGTGTGAAATTTTCTTACTGAGTGCCACACGTGCTTAAATTATTTTGGAAATTTTTTTAAGTCCACGAATATTGAAAAAAAAATCTCTTTCACCTACGGCTCAGGATAATTTTCAAAATATTCGTGGCCTTAAAAAATTTCCGGAAATAAATTTAGCACTGGTGGTATTACTAGTGAATAATTATAAGTTATAAAAATTATAATTTTTGTTAAATTTAAAATAAAAAATACGTACTAGTAAGTAGTTTTGAAAAGCAGAAGGAAGCCTAATAAATAGAAATATTAAAATATAAAATATTTAAAATGTTTTTCTTTTAGGAAACGAGTTAAAAAATTGTAAAAATAGGCAAAATCTGAAAATTGCCCTGCAGCTCAAAAATGGATTGCAACAGCCATGATTTTGTTACAGTTCTTTTCCCAAAAAAGGAGTCAAGGGTCATATATTAAATTTTTAATATAGTTTATGGTTGTTGAGAAACCCCGTCAAACAATAAAAAAACACACTGTATGTGTTTAGAATGTATACTCGTATAAGAGCTAGTGAATCCTTCGAGTAACCTGTAAGGCTGGAAATGTGTATAGTAATGCGTTATAGCATGCTAAGTACGAAAATCATCACCTGGCAGGCATCAGCCATGCACATCATTATATTGTAAATTTTTGAAAGTTTTTAAAAATATTAAAAAATAAAAAACTTGGAGCTGTAAGCTTAAATTTTTTCAAGGATTTAGGTTATTTATAGTAAGGTTAAAAAAAATTAACAGGCGTTTTCAATGGGCACAAATACCTGCCAGGCAAACCGAAAAGTGTGGATGATTTGAATGGCCATATTAACAAAACTATAAGAGATAGACATATCAAATGTGATATTTTCTTAAAGGTCTTTTACAGACCTTTTTAACGGTAAAACTTGTGATAATATACAGAATAAAGATTTTTTTTTAGTGAAGCACCCTGTATATCATATTACCATTAAAAAGATCTTAAAAAGAGCTTTAAGAAAATACCACATTTGATATGTTTATCTCTTATAGTTTTGGAAATAGGGCCATCCAAATCAGCCACACCTTTCAGTTCGCCTGGCAGGTACTTGTGCTCATCGAAAACACCTGTCAATTTTTTTTAACCTTACTATGAATGAACTTAATCCTAGAAAAATTTCAAGCTTACAGCTTCAAGTTTTTTATTTTTAATATTTTTTAAAACTTTCAAAAATATGCGTGGTGATGATGTGCACGGCTGATGCCTGCCAGGTGATGATTTTCGTACTTAGCATGCTCTAACTCATCACTATAAAAATTTCTAGCCTTACAGGTCTAACGTTACTCAAAGGGTTCACTAGCTCTGGGACTATACTGCCCTAAAACAATTCCATGTTTAAGCGCAAATTTAGCTGTGCCAATTCAGCAAGTAAGTAATTTATAAAATATCCGAGTGGGCAAAATTAAGCCCATATAACATCAGATATTACAGAAACTTCTTACGAATCACGCAATCTGGTAATTATTCTTGTAATCAATTTTAATTATGTACTAATGGCATGCTTCAAAGTGCCTTTGTTTCTATTCTCCGTAAGTTTGTAATTGCTTTCCTGAACATAAATTTAAAAAATATGATAATTGTAGGAAAACCTGGTGTTACTTATTTTTAAATTGTTTAATGTATTTGCAAGTGTTAAGCGAGTAATTCAGTTGAAGCGTTGAGAAAATGTTGCTGAATAGTCAAGTCAATAAAACTGTAAAACATGCAATTGTTTAAAGTCCTAAGGAACAGCTCAGATTTATTTTTTGAGAAATCTTTTATTAAAATGAGATATATTAATTATATTATGTTTTAGAGAAGATAAAAAAAAATGTAAACATACTTTAATTTTTAGAAACCAGCAAAACCTATCTTTAAAACAGCATATTTTAGCAATATATTTAGTTTTTAATTTAAAACCACATTTGTTATAAAAAATTTAAAATATTTCTTTTAATTTGGTATGTACTAGTTGATGTCCCCATTTTGAAACTTTATATTTAGAAAACTAAAAACTTCTAAATCCTATTTGTATTTTACCTAGGTAATATTTTTTGATACTAAGGCCACGATTTGTGTTTTATACGATGTTTTTATATACGTATGTTGGCGTCATTAAAAAAAAACCTTTTTATCATTAACTTTAAGAAAAAATAAATAAAAAGTTCTGCATGGTGTGGTCCAAAACAAAAGAGGTGCCAATCAGATATAAAATTGTAAAGTATCTGTGGTTTTTAATAATATTAAAAACTGTTATAACAAAATGTTTAAGATAAAAAAATACCTGCCAAAACTGCAAGCTTGTTTATTTAAAATATTTTATTTTTTATGTGATAATTATTTACATAAGTAAGTGCAATATACGGATTTATTAATTCTAAATTTTAAAAGTCAACTTCAAATAATTTTTTTATATCTGCTGTTAAAAAAATAAATAAATGTATGGCACTAATGTGCAAACCTAAACTCTTAATACAGTTTTTTTGTAAATAAACAAGTGGGAAAATTGAAAATAAATATATTTTTTTAATAATAGTAATATCTTATTTATTTTTACAAAATAAAAGTTAATTCGGTATAAACAAATGTACTAAAACTTAAAAACGAGAAATGTATATTTTTACCCAAAGAAATTTGAATATACCTTTTTGAAAAAATTGTATTGGCATTTATAATCACTACTGCAATTACCCCTTTCAGAAAAAAAAACAAGTAACAGCTATTGTATTTTTGTAGAAAATATCCCCGTTTTAACGAAACAGAGGTTTTTAAATGTTGTAACGGTACAAATTTGTACCTTTAAAGTAAAATTTAATTTTAAATTAATAGATTCGGTTTTTTTCTTGCTTAAAGTTAAACAAAAATTAATTTACAATGTCGCGCTTATGTTGCCTAGTCCTAATGCCAGCTAATTAGGTTACAATGTAATTTACCATATATCGGTTTGTGCTAGGTTAAGGTAAAAAGCTAGTGTATTTTAATAAAAATAATAAGATTCCACCTAAAAATAAAAAAATTAAAAATTAAATTTAAAATGTTAAAAGACACTTCCCAAATAATAAGTTCCCTCAAAAATAAACTTAAAAATATCCCCTTGAAACCATTCTCAAAAAATAACGCCTTTTGTCCGAAACACATTTTTAAAATATTATTTACTAATGAATATATACTGTTTTTTTAACTAAGGTTAAGAATTTGTGCACATTAATATAAATTAAAGGTTTCCACACAAAACTAAAAGGACTATCTTCATTTATCTTATTTAAAATCTGAAACCCCTTAAAAGGGGAAAATAATTATTTATATTTTTTAAACAACATAAATGTTATTTATACAGAGTGTCCAGTAACTTTACCAATAAACTCTAAGGGGTGATTCTGCAACAAAAAAAAGAAGAAAATACCTCATCTTAACGTGTGTCTTAAACATTCTATTTTTAAAAGTACAGGAAAAGCCATCTCTTTTATTAAAGGATATTTATGGCGTCTAAGAAAAAAATATTTTTTTGTGTGTCCTTGTTGAGGGATTTACTGCAAATATTAAAAAAGTACGCCACTGCACTAAAGGAAAATATTTTTCGGATTTCTCTTAGGTCTTGAACAAATTTGGTTTCTTAACTTTTTTAATTTGATGTATGGTTTTCGCGTAAAAAACTACAAATCATTTCTGGGCGTGGTCACGTTACTATCTTTACCCTATTTAGTATACAGGGTGTAATTTAATTAAAGATTAAAAATACAAGGTTTAATTTTATAGCTTATTTTAGAAAGAAAAGTATATATGAACATATATCCTATACCTCCGAACTTTTAAGCTACAGGGTGTTAAAGTTTAAAAAAATTGTTTTTTTATTATAATTTTAAAAATGCTGGAGATATTTTCCTGAAATTTTGCAAGAACCTAACAATAATAGGATATTTTTAGCATAAAAGATTTTTAAATTTTTCCAGTGGTGTCCGTATAGGATAAATACTGAAAAATTAAAAAAAAAATCAAATTTGGTACACCATTGTTTCCATAAATTAAAATCGTTTTTTAAATCCTCATTTATTTTGCAACCTATTGGCTTTTTTGTGCGATGCACTGTTTTTGCATAAAAAGACAAAAATAGGGTATTAGCCTACTACCCAAGCAGCAAGCTGACGTCTTATTGACGTCTCTTTTAAGTCATTTTTGGTCAGCAAAGACGTCATAAGATGACAACAAAATGGCGTTAAAATGACCTCCTAGGTCACAGTCTAAAGACGTCCCGTTAATGACGTCCTTAAGATGACGAAAAATTGACGCATATACTTTTTTAAAGCTAAAATGATACGATATTTTAGAAAGACGTCACTTTAACAACGTCAAAAACATGTCAGTAAAATGACGTCATAATTTTGGTCTGATGACGTCTTATGACGAAAAATGACCAAAAATTACGTCAAAATGACGCCAGCTTGCTGCTTGGGTAGTTTAGAACAATTTCGCTATATCAAAAATGCACCAAAACATTTTTTATTTTTGTACGCCAAAACACTTTATCCGACAAAGAAAGTTTAGAAGGTTAAATTTATTGTTAACTTAATGGCAATTTTAAAACTATTTTTTTTTTTTAAGAAATAACGTATTATATTTTTTTGCAAAATTTGCAATGTACATCACGTACGAACTCCACTGGTGAAAATAATTAAAAAAAATCACATCAAAAAAGCCTATTGGTGCTTAGTAGGTGCGTAATAAATTTTGTAAAAATATCTCAAAGGGTTTTAAAGTTATGTTAAAAAGACGATATTTTTTAAAAACTTTAACACCCTATAGCTTAAAAGTTAAAATGTTTAGGGCATGTGTTCATATTAACTAAGGCATCATCCCCTGTATTTTTAGCCATTAAATAAATTACACCGTGTATGGTCACGTTTGGAGTTAAATTTCAAATCCAAAGTAATATGTTTTCCAATAATAAACTAATAAGAGTAAGAATAATAAGTAATGTTAAAGAAACTTTTCATTGTCTTTATATTTATTCAAAAAACGTTTTTGGAAATATAAGTATTAATTAAGATGTAAATGCGATGTGTGTAAAAGTGATGAGAATCAACGAAAAGATATTTAAACTTTCATCAAATTTAATAAAAATTTTATTATAAAATTAAATAGAAAGATAATAATTACGAGTATTTAAGTACATGTACCTGTCTACGCAAATGTTAAATTTACTCTTTAACTTTAGTGTGACACATCGCCGTTGCTTTGTTGTTGCTTTAGACCTCTTCTTTCCACGCATTGACAAGAATTGCCCATAAACGTTATAAAGTGGCACTTTTTAGCTTGTTTTAAGGGCAACTTCTCTAGCCACTCGTGTTTGTTTATAATAGTCTGTTTATTATTTGTTGATCAGGTATTTTTGTAAATATTAAGAACATTACAATTTTGCTATGTGTGCTTTATAAAAATCTAGAAGTATATTCGGCGTAAGCTAATCGCATTACAATGTCTTTTAGTTAAGACAGCGTCTAGTGTTGCGCTATCTCTTATACTATAACTTTTACATACCACTCTTCATACTGTTACTTTTAAAAGATGTCTTTTTTTTAGTCCAGTAACCTTATACATAGGACCGTGCATTATATCTGGTAGTTTTGATTTTTTGCTAAGTTGTTTATAATGTTGGTCCAATAAATAACACAAGTTTTTGAACTCGACTTTCGAACGCAACTTAGTCAAAAATCCAAAAAAAACCCGGCAATTTTCGATATTTTTTAGTTTTTGTCGATTTTTACCCTGAAGGGCTGTTTTTTTAATAAACCCTGGACATTTTTAAAGTGGACTAGATTATCTATAATTTAAGACCATAAGCATATCTGTAAGTCTAACAGTGTCAAACGAATAAAACGAAATTCGTTTCATTAAGCTTTTGAAAACAAAACTGGAAAACCATAACATTAAAGTATTCCAGTCAGTGGAAAATGCTGACAGGCTTCTTATAATGTAGTGTTAGTCGCTGGTAAAGACATAGACTTGTGGATAATCCCCACTGGAATATTACACCAACGTGTTTGTGTTTTCAAGAAATGTGGAAGAAGCAAAGGCCCAGATGTGATCTATTCAAGCATAACTTCTCTGACATAAATTAAAACCGGATCTTTACCTATTATTTTATGCCTTCAGTGGTTATGACTCGACATCACGTTTTTGGCCAAGGATAGATGAAAATTTTGCCCGCTTTCCATAAAAATCCAGAACTTGTAAATAAAGCTCTTTTATCTTTTGAGCCGACCTCCACACCTGTCGAGATAGCAGCAGCAAGGGAGTGCATACGAGTTGTTCTCTACGCTGGCAACCCCGACACTCATAACCTCGACGAGCTGCGGTATCTCCCAATCTCGAAAGCTGCAGTAAAAACGAACTTCAATCTTGCCAAGTTACTTCCTTTACTAGATGCAGCTAGATTCCACTTTCTGCGCACCTAGCATCAAGTATGATTTCGTTTAGTTAAAAATATAATTGTTGTTATTTTATCCTTACTTAAATTTTATACGAACCAGTCTTGACCTTATTATGACGTTATATTGACCATCTAAAGCTTAAGTGAATTTAATTTTTGTTAGGCTGTAAGCAATAAATGTAGTTTAGAGCTTAAGTTTTAGGTTCAATGCATGGATTTTTGACTAGGTTGCGTGCGACCGTCGAATTTGAAAACTTGGGTTATTCATGGGACCAACATCATAAACAACTTGGCACAAAATTAAAACTACCAGATTTGATGCACGGTAACCCCCACTTTTAAGAGCATTATTACTGGATTATTTACCTTTATTATTATAATTTATTTAAGCCAAATAACAAAAACTTTGAAGTTTTTGATTAAAAAATTTAAAAGAAGCTTTCAAATATAAACCGTTCTACTTTGAATACTGATTTTATATCTGTGAAACAGAAAAATGAGCATCTATTGCTGCCGCTCCTTTTAACGTTTCATTTTTGCAATAAAGGAATGTTGCTACGTCAACATAAAACTTTATTTATTGCGTCGAAAATGTAGGAGACCAGTCAGGTGCAAAGTTTTATAGGGTTTTTGCTTTCATAACTTCTTTAGATTTATTACATTTCATATTTTACATTTAGATTTTTATAAAAAAAAAACATATTTTGCTTTAACGATAAGGAGTAGATTTAGCATTGTTCTTTATAAATTTGTAAACTAGCTTTAAACACTTTTAATTAATGTAAAATAACATTTTTGGATTCAGACCATAATTTGCAGTGGTTAGGTCAAGGATCATAAAGGTTGCAAATATATTTCGTTGTCTTTGTAGATATATATTAACAAATTTATTTGTTTGGTACCGGGAGCTCTGAAAACCACAAAAATGTGAAAATAAACCAAGAAAAAATGCCTTTATTTTTAATAATTCGGCAAAATGACAAATGAAAAGGGTTTTTAGAACTAAATTATAATTAAAGATCCAAAATTTTACTAAAAAAATGGTTTTTAGTATTTAGTATTGGATTTTTTTATATATTGCATTATTATACGTAATTTTAAATCTTTTTATATAAATATAGCTAAACAATTTAGACATGGTTTATATATAGAGAATGAAGACTAGGTAAATTACATAAAAAAGGTGTAAAATATAAATAAAAAAATATGATCTTGAAAACAAGACTTGTATATTTTACGTAAAATTTTTGACATAGGATCGTTATTTAATTCTAAAATTATTTTTTATTTAATATTTTGCTGAATATTAAAAGTATAGGCTGATTAGTCTTAATCCATTTTTATATTTTTACACTTTTTGAAGCCCCTGTACAAAACAAAATATATA
Source organism: Listronotus bonariensis (assembly GCA_014170235.1). Classification (NCBI taxonomy): domain Eukaryota; kingdom Metazoa; phylum Arthropoda; class Insecta; order Coleoptera; family Curculionidae; genus Listronotus; species Listronotus bonariensis. The sequence goes on from JACEGR010004323.1 coordinate 55,568, forward strand.
TAAATATTTGACCGTACCGTGAGCGTACCGAGATCTAAGAGCCTAGTGTGCATTGAAATTAAACAGTCACATTTTCGACTTATATTATTTAATTAAATATAATAATATAAAATAAAGATAATGCATGTGATCACCTATTACTTTAAAGTCAATTACATTTTTACCTCTTAGTAGATTTTATATAAGCTTTTCATAACCAATTACTTTTTAAGATAAAAAACCAAGGATGGTAATGAGTAACGCTATATAACAAGTCCCAAAGCAATGCCAGTTAGGTAAAAAAAATGATTATAAAAACTAAAATAAAATCTGCTAATAGGTTATAAAAGTTTTAATGACTTTAATGCATTAGGTAATACCCTTGCTTACTTGTATTATATTAATATACTTATTTAATTAAATAAGCCGAAAATGTGACTGTTTTAGCGTCAATACACAAAAAAGTTAAAGATAGACATACCTATAGAACTTTTATTTAAAAAACCATAAGAACTCACCGCAAAATCCAAAAATGTTATACTAAATATGGTGTTTTATTAAAAAAACATAACGCTTAACGGTCTTTTGTTTTCTTTGCAATTGTTTTTTTATCAAGATTTTTAAATGCTTCAAAATAAAACACATCGATTGGCTATCTTTTTTTTAATACGGGAAAAGTCAGAAAGTATGCCGTTTTTCTTCTGGAATACCCTGTACATTTTACTGAAGTGCTTTGTAGAGAACTATTTACTTTTAACAAATAATTAAATGGCTTTAAAGTAGTTTACTTTAATTTTTGTTAGCTTTGCTTACAGCTTAAAAGATCCTAAATAAACTGCTGTAAATTTATTTTACGTGCAAATAAAAAACATGTTAACCTCTAAAGTATATTTTAAACGAAAGCTATCTGCTATACTAAATAATTTTATTTGTTAGCCTTAAATAGATTATTATACTTACGACTATACAGGTTATTACAAATTCAAGAGGCATCATTAGGATCTCGAAAACGGTAAGAGACACCGGGTTGGTAAAATTGGGGCAGAGTTGCGCAACCTAATGCTAAACAATATTCCGTTTTAAAAATATAAAATTTTGCAGCCATTCCCAAGATACCCGAAAAAACCGACGTTTTGTAAAATACTTCTGTTTTTTTTCCAGTTTATTTAATAAGATACATACACATTTTAAAACGAATATCACATTATCATAACTTTTTTTCAATAAAATAATATCATTACATTAGAATAAAAATACCAGTTTATTAAGTTTAGGACCAAATATTTCGCCTATTTAACCCTTAACTGGTGACATCTAAATTTCTGTCACTAAAGGTGACATGGGGTCTGGCAAACTCCTGAGATTCACTATATTGTAATTCGCATATTATAAAATAAATTTTATTTTTAAATTTTTAAATAAAAAGTTTATATATTTTTTTAAACATTTATTATAGAAAACAAGAAAAATACATAAGTAAGGACATAAAACAGACGTAATTAAAAAAAAACGTGAATTTATATGTAGTTCTCCAAAAATATTAAACTTTAGCCTAAAAAAAAATTTTAAATGGTGATAAATGTACAAGAAAAAACACTAATAATATATTTTTGCCTCAAGGTAAAAAAACACGCAAAACGTAAAATATAGTGAATAATTTATACATCTATGTATATCGCTGTTTCAACAAGAGATGACGCATTTTTTTGAACACTGCAACCAAATGGACTTTTTGCAGCTAAAGCACAAAAATGCTGTCAATATTTTACAAGTTTCTTTTTAGAACATCACTTTCGGGAATGTCTTGAATACGATGGATACTTTGTCTTAGATATCTTCCAAAGTTTGCCACATTCTAATCAAGCAATCTTAAACTAACAGATCTGCTAAATTTTTTAATAAATGGAAATATCTATTAACCTAACATTTAACGTGGCCAAAACACTTAGTATGTAAGGCCAACCAACCTAGATATTAAAAAAAAACTTTTAACGTAGAGGATAAAATATTTATTGCTAAATTTGACCGCAATCGGCCATAGTCATCAAAATAAGTTTTGTTACACACGTGGTGACATGGAGTCTGAGAGACTCCGTGACTCACCTAACTTGAAATTAGATAAACGCTGGATGCTGCCTTTTAGGCATCTACTACAAGACTACAATCTAGGAAGGTACCCAAAGCGGTAGGTTTCATTTACTATTGTGGTGGTAGATATGCGCCAAAATAAAATTTGCGAGTCTGACAGACCCCATGTCACCAGTTAAGGGTTTAAAAGATGAATTTGATGATGGCAAGTCAGAGACAAAACGTCGGATGTTAAATGTTATGACATAATTTTATAGAACAGAAAAAAATAGCATTATAAATGGGTCGTTTGTTTAAAAATCTATTTTTAAGTAAATTTAGGAAAAAAAACCTGTTTTGCAAAATTTATTGCTGGACAATTCCAGAACGACTGCAAATTTTTAAATTTTTAAAACGGGATATTGTTAAGCATAAAAATGCGCAACTCTCCCTATTTAATCAACCGTATGTCTCCTTCCTTCTTCGAGGTACCATAGGTATAATTCAACATGTATAGTTTTTGTCAAATTGGTTAATATGCAATGTATAAAATGTACATTTAAAATAAATAGAATAAGGGCTTGATATAGATTTTACAATTAAAAGGAAACAGGTATCACATTCTATACTGTCTAAAATTGTTTTTGTCGTGTTTTGTGCTAAGCTCTAATAGGTTAAATTTTTAAAAAACCTTGGGAACATTAGTATTATTTAATTAATTTATCTTTGTAAAATCGTAAAATGACATAAAAGTTAACAAATATTTGCTTTTTGTATTTTTAACAAGCTTATACAAGCATTATCAATATAAATTGGGGTTTTGTATGTATATATGCTTTGGATTGTTTACTTAGGCAAAATCCATTTATAAGGGATACAAATTTAAGGGATAAAAATAAAAAACAAGTTTACGCGTGTAATGTGCTTGTGCACCTAAAATTATTTTAAAATGATATTTTTGAATACGACTTTTACTTATAAATATAAAAACATTAAAAAAAAACAAAAACGCATCTAAATTGCTGTTTTCTAAAGACATGTAATACGATCCAGACCCTTGCTAATTTTCTAGCGACTCTGTTTAATATTGCAGTTGAATATACAACGTGTCCAACCTAAGGAAGGCCAGTATGGACATTAAAATAATAAGAGCTACTAAAACGGTTCGTAACAAGCTTTTTCCACGACAGTTAAAAAAAAATGCAGTTTTTTAAATCGTTTACATAAAGATAAAGTATTTCATTCTAGTACACTACATAAAGTGTTAAAAAAATAACTTTTTTAACACTTCGAAACTTTTGTCACATTTTAAATTAGTGTTTTGTTTTTGTGCCTACTACAATAAACTAAAATATCAATTTAAGCAATGTACCAGTAAACGCGACACCAACTAAATCAAACGGTTAGGTTACCTTTAATTTCGTCATTATTTCTTTTAGTTCATGTGTCACTAGTTTTAAACTTTGACAGTTTGCAAATAAATTACCTTATCTATAATTAATAATAATTATGAATTTGGATTACTAAGAAATTGAAAAGGAATTTGTATTGTTTTAGTATTATTTCTACAAAAAGTAAGTACATACAATTTTGTAAAATTAAATCACGGCATAGGTATAAAAAGGATAATTGTCTTTTAAAAAATAAGGGGCTATGATTTTTTGTTGCAATATAATGGATGTGCTGCAGAAATTAAAATTAATAGGTTTAAATAAATAAAACTTGTGTAAATTGGTAATTTGGAAAATATTATTTGGTTTATATGGTCGTAGAAAAAATATAGTATGTAACACATGAATAATTATTGTTTTTTTACATATATACCTATACTGTCAAACTTCCCAATCGTAAAAAAGTAGCTATCACCTTATGCACATGTTACATAAATTACTATTTTAGAGGGTTTTAAAAATTTAAGTGTTTTTGGGAATATACGGGAAAAACAAAATAATTAGTAATTTGTTTAATTTTTTAAAACGCATTTTTGCATTTCTACTCTTTGCGCTTTAGCCAATGGTGGTTCTTTTGATATTTATAATATTTAAATTTTAAAACCAATTTTATTTTAAATTTACGTTATGGTTTAACCGTAATGACGACTTGTATTTTTCCAAATTTGGTTAAAGTAGTAAGCTGTAAAACATTACTATTGTAAAGGGTCTTTAAATAAGAGTGATAGTTTTTCGAATTGAGGTTTCTCAGTTTCTAATCCATATATATTTTTTTAATTCCTGGGTGTTACAATATTTAATATAAAGTGCAGTTTAATGATGAAGCGTCTGACTTTTCTTGATCGGTTGAATGTAATAAATAATATTCAAAGTGTTAGCTTAGTTGTGGCTACTCAACGTTTATTTACCCGAAAGTTGGGTTGCCATCATCGGTACTCTGCGCAGGTTATACGCCTCACTGTGGAAATGTTTAAACGTGAGTTTAAACGTTAAGCTATATTTAGATATAGGTATTAGAATTAAAAATTATCAATAATATTTTGACTGTTGCACTATGGTTTCTGGGAGCCCATTTTTTGGCCAAAATTAAATAATGCGTTCAATTAAAAAACTTACAAGTAAAAATTGGTTGTTCCTAAATCAATAATTATAAATAATATAAATAAATTTAACTTTTACTTCTACACAATGTACAAGGTGTTAAAGAAAACAAATTTATTTGGATAAATTGTGATACTTTTTAAATATTTTGATTAAACTTTTTATTTAGGGGTTTTTAACATGAACTATTTAAATTTGATAATATTTTTTTGTATAAGCTAGAGAGCGCTACCGACACTACTTTAAATTTCTATAAAAATATACAACTTTTTGTGCCACTCTGTATGTACTTTATAAATAAACATATAAACTTTCTATGCTTTTTACACAAAAAAGGTATACTTTATAATAATGGCTCTGAGCAACCGTTTTCGAGATATTTGCCAGAAAGTCCGACATTAAACCATTTGTATATGATGTGGCAGTTGTAGTTTAGGTTGTACCAAACAATTTTAAGGCAAATATTTCGGAAACTGTTGCTTATAGCGATTCTTACAAAGTACACACAAAGTAAAGGATACTATATTGATATACTTAGATGGTACATACAGGGTAGCACAAAAGCTTGCTACTTTCTTGAGAAATTCCAAGTAGTGTAGGTATCGCCCTCCTGCTTCCACAAAAACTTACCTAATACTTGATCTTAAAAGCTAATGTCAAAAAACTCTTAGATACCGTGTTTTATCACAATATTTAAAACGTATGAACATTTATCGAAATAAATTAGAACATATTTTTTCACTTTGATGCCCTATATTTTTGCTATTACCAACTGTTGGATATAGGTCCTAGGTTAGATCTATGATTTCTCTGTAAATTATTAATTACCAAGCACCCTGTATATTACAGTTGTATGAAATAGCACCATATTGAATATTATGGTATTGCTGCTTGTTTAACTATGATTTTAAATCTAAAATAAGCTGCAACCCTTCTTCGACAGGGTATTTTAAGTTTCTTTTTCCAGGAAGCTTAGCATTTTTATTATTTTTGCAAGCTGGCAAAGACTTTCATCCACTTCTTTAAAAGTGGTGCTAAATCTTATAGTCCATGTCGGCAAACTGCTATAGCCGCAGCTTTTATTATTAATGATGTGTCTTATGAGACAATTGCGTTGCTTTCCTTACTTCTTTCCGATTTTTCCTGAAATGAAAACCTGGGTCCACAAGGAGATGTTGACGGTGTAGATAAATTAAATACAATAACAATCTCTTTTTCCAACCAAGCAGAATTTTTATTTTGAACATACCCCTTGTTTTGTGCTGCTTGGTACCATCTTTTTACAAAATTAGGGCAGAGGCGACAAATTTTTGTCAGATATCTGGTTCATTAGATGAGTTTATTTTTATTTTGATCTTTTGGTTTAGATAATTTAATATTTTTTAAAACTTTTCGTTTTTATCGCCCTCCTACTACCAAATTATTTTTAATCAATTTGAAAAAATGGATTTTTGCCACAAAATTGAGTCGCAGAAACCATAGTGTGTTGTAAGATTTACCTAAATAGAGAAAATCTAAAAAAGTTCCGTATGAAAATTGTTAATGTGTAAGTAAATTATTTGTTAATTATTTTTTTGCATTTTTAACCTATTATTTTTGTACTAAACTAAAGTATTCGGTTAAAATATAGATCTTACTATTTTTACCGAATTTCAAGAAATACTCTGTATCTCAATTACGTTTATACCATAATGTAATTTCATAATACAATTGACTTTAAAATTTTATTATTAAATTATCAGAGGCGTATTTAAAAATATAAGTTAGTGACGCTAGGAAGGGTTTCATAAGTTCTGCTTGGTTTATTCAAATTAATTATATTGTTAGCTGTAAATGAAGAGCTAATTTCTTTTATAAAATTTCTAAAAATACAGGTTCGTATTTAGGTTAAACCATTATGTGTAATACATTATTGCGTTTGTATTAAAAGTTGATTTTAAGTTTTTATACTTAAATATCAAGGCCGTTAAAACAAAAACGATTTTTAATGGGATTAGGAAAAAAATAAAACAAATTTTTAATTTTAACTTTGTTCATTTTTAATATAATAATATCTTACCATTTTTAAGATGCCTATACTGGCCCCCTTATCTTTGATACGTTCTATAGTTTTTGTTTTATTATACATCAAGACAATCATTAATAATAATATTAAAAAACGGGATCTTTTTTTTTAAGTGGCTTTTTATTATTTTAAAAGTTTATAAGCTAATACAGAAAATTAGACGCAAATTTAAAGCCTCTTTTGAACTTAAAGAAATGTATTTTATGTAATGACAGTATTTTTTTATTATATTTTTTTATAACCAAAAACTTATAGAGTTAACGAATCTATACTTTTTAAAGTCTTTGTTGTGACATAAATATACTTATAATTATTTTTTTTCTTAAATTTAGTTATTACCGAAGACAAACGTTAAATTTATTAATTATTTTATTCAAAAACTAAGATATGGGACTTTTATAAAATATATGCTTTAAAATAGTGGCTTCAGGAAAACAACTATGCTAAAATAATTTATTTTGGAATTTGCGAGAAAAAGTTATATTCAGGGAGTCCCCAATGCTAAATGGGGATTAACTCGAGCGTAATAGAAACCTTTTGGGTTCTAAAGCTTAGATGATAAGAAGAAAAAAATGTTATACAATGTATACCTTTTCATCGGGGAAGGAAGCAGCTATGGATTTTTAAATGTCAAAAAAATAATGTTTATATACGGCTTGTGGCAATCGTTTGGATCGTATCGTATTACAGATATAATTTTTTGTTATCCTTAAACTATTTAAAAAAAAATAGCCAATCAAAAATGTCAAAATAAAGTTTTTTTGTAGTCCTCTGTTGTTTAACGTCCCTCTTAAATTGTCAGATTAGTAGAATATACACTGTTAAGCATGTAATTAACTTACCCTATCTTAATCTGATGCGCTGGACATTTTCTGATAAATATATTTTTGTTTTTATGATCGGCCCTGTGTACAGGGCTTATCTTTGGTAGAGGTACTTAACCGGGTACAATGTATCCCCCAGTATCTACTGCGCTGTAGTAAATCTCAAAATTTCCTCTTGGGCTTCCCTACTATTTATTTTTTGGTCAGGCTTTTTTGCAAAAAAGTCGAAATGTAGAAATCAAATTCTCTATCAGTATATCTTTTGTTAATATTATTAAATTTTATAGTCAATTTACAAAGTTTACAAAAAAAACTTGGCGATCTTTCCTAGGGAAGATACCGGAAAATGTTGAATTTTGTTCTTAACATGTTAGTATAATCCCTTTAAAACAGGTCACTAAAAATTTTAAAACCTAATTTTTTGTAGGTTTTATATTACAGAGTCGGTAAGTCAACACAATCATTGAATTTTAAAGTACATATTCAAACTTTTAACGCGTTTTCCCTAAAATAATATTTTTAAGTTGCCGGGCACGATAACTTAAAAAGTTATTTATCAATCGTCCTAAAATTTTGCACACATCTTTTTAACAACAGCACTTTTTATGTGATCCTACATAATTTAAAATTTATTTTTAATTATTTAAAGCAAAAACGATCAAAAAATTAAGCAAAAAGTAATTATATTTTTTCAAGCATTGTATTCCGCGCATTAATTTTTTTTTAGCTATTTTTAGGTTCTGGTTAGTTATTATTGGTCTTTTAGGCCAAAAATGTAAAGTTTTGCTTAAGAGTAAAGTATCTGTTTTTTTGCTAAAATTAAGAATTGTTATAAAGAAAAGATGTTTAGAATTAAAATTTACTTTTTAATGTGGAATTTTGTTTATTTACAAAAACAAATATTTTCTTTCTGCGATAATGATGACAATTTAGGTATTAGGACATTAATGTAGCCCAACATTTTATGATTATAAATGCCATAGAACAGTTTCAAATAAACTTTCCTAATTTATTGTTATCAAAACAAGAAGAATGAACAATGCACTAATGTACAAATTTAAATCTTTTCGATTTTCGCAGAAAAAATATTTTTTTTTGGAAAATACCAAAATTGTATATTTGGAAAGCATTCTTATAACAAACATTTTAAAATCATAACGAGAAATTACATTTTTAAAAATAACTAAATAACCTTTTTAGATGTTTTACTTACAAGAAGTGGCAAGCGGCTCGGGCACACACTCTACAGAAAACCGACTCATACGAACAGATATTTACACAGAGACTCTAATCACCATCCTCGCCAAAAGTTCGGTATCATCAAAACGCTTACAGAACGGGCAAAAAGCATTTGCGAACCTGGTGCAATGAACTCGGAAGTAACACACTTAAAAAACGCGCTTATGGTCAATGGATACTCAGAGAAAGAAATACACAAAGCAATGCATCCAAAAGATAATCGCAAAACCAAAGAGCAAAGTCCACCAACGGCAAGAGCCTTCTTACCATACATTCCGAGGGTAACGGACAGAATAGTTCGCCTACTAGAAAATGTCAATATTAAAAGTATATACAAACCTACAAGAAAAATAAAAGAGTGTTTAAGATCGGCCAAGGACAAAAGGGACCTCCTGGCGTGCCCAGGAGTTTATCGAATACCGTGTACATGTGGCAGTGTGTATATCGGAACGACCAAGAGGTTGATCAACACAAGAATTAAAGAACATAAAGCTAACTGCCGCCTGGGACAGACTGACAAATCAGCCGTAGCAGAGCACATTTTTTCAGGCACAGAGCACCACATAAAATTTTAAAATACCCAGGTTCTTGCTAATACCTCATCCTACCATGCCAGACTGTACAGAGAAGCCATAGAGATACACAAACCTAACAACAACTTCAACAAAACAGAAGAATTAATTAATGAAGATCAATAAAACGTGGATACCAATTCTCAAAACCACGGGAATAGCACCATGGCGGGACCAACAACTGCGCAACGACCACCCGGAGCAGGCTCCGCCCACCCAAGATGCTTATAAATACTCGCTGTGTCCGCGCCGAGACACAGTAGTACGCAGGTAGTCTACTAAGAACCTTCTGAGGATGTTATCCACTCGCGCTGGCGAAACGTTCAAGGATACACAATCAACAACGACGGCCGAATAGCCCAAAAAACTTAAGTTTAGCAGAAGATGGCCGCGAAAGCCTTACACAGTATAAATACTTTCTACTGTTCTTGCTACTGGTCATCTTATTAGATAAAGAGTATTTTATTTTTAGCGCTTTATCTTTGAATGAAAATAAAACAAATTATGAAAATTTTATTGCATTGGCTGTATTTTTTATTTTAAAGCATATTTGATGGACATTTTTTCTATTTTAAAATTCCCAAAATGTATACTTTTTATACTAGGTGTTCACAATACCAACATGACGAACACTGTTTAAATAATTTTGTAACACACATTAATACACAAGAACCAACTATTAAGTTTACTTTAGAAAAAGAAAACAACTCACAACTACCATTTCTTGACATTTTAATAAAAAAGATTTAAGCAATTTTAAAACAAAAATCTAAGAAAGCCTACACATACAAATAGATACTTAAATTTTAACTCAAATCACCCAATAATGGTTAAAAAGGGAGTTGTAAAAAGTCTATTTGATAGAATTAAAGTTGCAACAGAAGATGGCCGCGAAAGCCTTACACAGTATAAATATATACTTTCTACTATTCTTGCTACTGGTCATTATCTTATTAGATAAAGAGTATTTTATTTTCAGCGCTTTATCTTTGAATGAAAATAAAACAAATTATGAAAATTTTATTGCATTGGCTGTATTTGTTATTTTAAAGCATATTTGATGACATTAAGTTTTAAAAATTATTTTAGCCAAATGACCGTTGCGGTTTTGCTGAGTCATTCAAATTCTAGAGATTCAATTTTTGATGACATTTTGACACAAATTTACTCAATCTTGCCAATGGTGCTAGTTATGTTGACCGCATATACTCGAGATTTAATGTAGCCCCACAAAAAAATACAACGTAGGTAAATCGCAAGAACTAGGTAAGAGATGATTTTGATAATAAGTTTTAACGATTTCTACGCATGTTAAATCGTCTAGCGTTCAATAGTAAAATGTCACTATTGACTGAGTACTCCGACGAAATTTAACGGCTGTATCATTCTTGCCTTGGTCATGCGCTGTTGTCAAACATCTAGCGGTAATAATGGAAAACCCAGTATTAGCGTCATACACATTTCTTGCTTAATAAAATAACATAATAAATATTCTTATATTTTTAAAAAGTAAAAAATTATTTGCGGTTGTTATACAAAATTTTAAATAGAATATTAAATTTAACTGAACGCAAAATGCGGATAATGAGCAAAGCTTTCATTGCGAAACGGTCTTTTTTAGACGGCTATGAGCATTAAAATTCCTTTGCAACGTCGGTGTTGGAATGATTGAGCTTAACAATGTACTGTTTTAATGAATTTTGAAATATGAGCATTTTTATTTCTGAAATTTATAACCTCCTTAATTTTTCATCCTAATAGAGCGTGTTAAAATTAGTTTTTCATCTTTTAGGAATATATTTTAAATAGACAATATTTCCAAATTTTTTTGTAACGTTTACTACTAGATGGTTATTAACCCTTTTTACTAACTATATAGTATGTACAATATACTGGTGTAACCAGAATATGTGGGCCATCTTCCAAAACATATAGAACCAGATCCTTCTTACTAAGATATGTGCCCTTAAAGGTCGTCGCTAAAAATATGTTTTCCCAAATACCTTTTATAGTACTTACTATAATATGATAACCTGTGTTTCATGATATTAGTAAAAACTCTTTGGATTGATGTCCTTCCAAAACATTTGAATTTATTATGTCACCTGGGGCGCTCTTGCTAATTATTTTTACACCCTTTATTATAAACAAATAAAATCAGTATTTTAAACTGCTTAAAACCTAATAATAGGAAAGCCCAAGATGCTAAATTTGCAGTAACTCAAGCGTCATGGAGACTTATTGAGTTGCAAAGCTTAGACGATAAGAAGAAAAAAATGTTATATAATGTATACCTTTTCATCGGGGAGTCAAGCGACTATAGGCTTTTAAGTATGTCAAAAAATATATTTATATTATTTTGGCTTGTGAAAATCGTTGAGATCTTATTAAATTATATATTTTTGTTGCCTTAAATTATTTTTTTCAAAATGAAAAAAAAAATAAAAATAACCACCCTATCTTAATCTGATGCACACGAGAATTGCTGGTGAATATATTATTGTTTTTACGATCGCCCCTGTATACGGGGCTCATATTTGGTGATGGTATTTATTCGGGTACAAGGTATTCTCCGGTATGTTTTTCTAATGTGCTGTAGTAACTTCAGAAATCCCCTCTTGGGCTTCCCTACCATAAGCTAAAGAAGTACCTTTGTTTTAAAGAATAATTTTTTGTCTTATTAAGGTTGGCGAGCTATGTGTAGGGGCTAACGTACTTGCCTCTGACCGTGGCGACCCAGGTTCGAATCTCGGTTCCCTCCATCGGGTACTTAATAGCTCGTTATCTCACAGGTGGTAATGGCAAAGCCTCTGTGTAGTATTTTGCCAATCCTCGGTAGTAGTTGTTTTAAAAATAACGTCCGTGGTGGCACTACTGCCTTGTCTAGAAGTTGCTGTGAAATACAAAACTGCATATTTCAGTGCTTTGATAACGTTTATAGAACATGGTATAAAATGAGTTAAACATCCAATAACCCGGAACTCAGGGCACACTGGTAATTAAACATTAGCCTTTGTGAAATGTCACAAAGATTTAAAAAAATGGTTGTATTGATTAATTTTGTATGCTGACATGGGCTCTCGTTAATCTACGCTTTTTAGCTCTTAATATCTAAGAGTATTAAAATCATTTTAGGGCTAAAAGAAGTAAAAATAAATATATAAAAAGTTGTCATATTATGGGACACCCTGTATTTAAATTTAGTACTAGTTAAAATTTACCTTATCTGGTATACTAGTTAACTACACAATGTAGAAAATACATATATTTATCAAATTTAAAAATATTATTAAAACTAAAATACACCAGGGTATAATTTTTAAAATGAAAAAAAAATATAGTAGAATAAAACCTATTGTTACAGGTAAAAATACAGGGCTCGTCTTCGTCTTTGTTTAGGGCTCTGCTGCAGAGGCAATTCGCCAGCTCTATAAATTAGAAAAAAACCGGAACGGTGAATTATCTCAGCAACCGTTAAATCTAAATGAACCAAATTTTGTGCAAAAGGTAACTGAACATGAAGAATTTAAAAATTATTTTTGCAAAGTTGCCATGTTTATAGCTTTTATTCTGGGTTGGGAAATTTTAATTTTTTTATGGAATACCCTACTTTTTATCGTAATCGATTATTGTTTGTATAAACTTTATTATGACCATATAATATCGTTTTTTTACTCCTGTCAATTTCGAAAATATGGCATCAAGCATAAATGCAGAAACTACTAGGTACGGTCAATTATCTGAAAAACGATCCAACCCAAATTTGTCAAAATTAGTACAGGGAAGTAACTTATTCCCTTTTCCCGAAATTTTTTAAAAAATCTTAAAAACGTCGCAAAATGCTATTTATAAATAAGGAAGGTCCAGTTGTACCCTTGTACTAATTTTGACAAATATTGGTTCGATCGTTTTTAGATAATTGATTTAATACCTAAACGTTTTTGTATTAATTTCGAAAAAAGCATGATGCCACATCTCCGAAATTGACAGGAGCAAAAAAACGATAAAATTAGGTCATATTAGAGTTGATACATGCAATTAATTACAATAATAAAAAATAGGGTATTCCTTTTAAAATTTCATTACCTAGAGAGAAAACTTTCAACTTGGCAACCTTGCAAATACATTTTTTAATTCTTGGTTTATTTATAATATGACGGATGCTAAGATAATCCAATCTTCCGGTTTTTTCTACTAACTTTGTATAACAAAAATTAAAGCAAAAATAAATTACGGGCGATCTAACGTCGACAAGGGGAGAGGGCTAAAAATGTAAAAACGGTTTTCTCGATTTTCGGCTAAACTATAAGTCTTATGGGACAGGGCTAAATGGTAAAGTTTTAGGAAATTAAAAGATTTACTTTAATATTACACTTTTTAAAAAGTTTAACTTAATATAACCTGTTAATTTATTATTTGGTGTTTAATATTTTTTGTATCAAATTTAGTAATTAAAATTTGACACCCTTCCTGATGACCGATCGATCTGAAATTTGGTACACAGTCTTAGTGCTGACGAAAATACAAAATAATATATTTTTTAAGATTGTAGATCACAGATGGCCGCCGATACAAAATGGTGTATTACATATTACTTTAATAAAACCCTAAAATGGGTATTAAATAAAAGGGCTTGATTGTTAGAATAAAGCTAACTATAAAAAAACATCCAAGATGGCCGACTCCACAAAATGGAGGATTACATTTTTTTCAGAGCTACTTCAATATGGGTTTTAAATGTAAGGGCTTGGTTGGTAGAATAGAGCTTGCTATTAAAAAATAAATAAATTTAGGATATCCGCTACCACAATTGGTCAGTTCTGGTAAGTCATAGTAAGGCATTAAATGAACACAATAAAATAAAATGTATCAACTGAAAACAAAATTAAAAACCTAAAATTAAATTATTAAAAAAAAATGTTTTTTTTTTGTACTGAAAGCTAAACAATTATTCGGTAAGTCCTAACTACCAGATCGCATTAATCTTTTCACAAATATGGGGTATTAATCTGACAAATAATAACATTGTTGGGCACTTGACATTTCTACAATAATTGGTGGTATGATGCTAACATGTAGCCTATATAAACCTAGGGTTATTTAACCGTAACCATGCGCTTGCCAATTACAAAAATAAGCAGTTTTGGCGTTTTAAATCATAAGAAACCTATTTCTTACTTAATAAATTCATGTTTTTTACACCTTACCTTACATATTTATTGTAAAACATTCGTTTATGCCTTTTTTGTAAAAAAAACTTGACAGGTAGGAACTCTGACAAAAATTGTCAAAAAGTTTGTTTTAAAGTCGTCCAGATAGCTATGAAATACCCTGCTTATTTATTTTTTTAGTCAAATATAACCGCATACCTTAACCTGTCTATTATATTTTACTGAAAAAATGAATAAGCAGGTTATGTTATAAATATCACACACAATTTTTGGCCAATTTCTGTCAGTTTTCTTAGCTTTCAAGGCGGTAAAGCCTTTGTTTCTTAAAATCTTTTTTAATGGTATTAAAAATCATACATTACCACGGTAAATTTCCTTAAAAAACGAATGGTTATAGGGATACTAGCCCTTGCCGAAAATCGACAAAAGCTCGTTTTTTCTCCTAAAATCTCAATTACTTTTTCGTTTAATTTTATTATTTCTTATACAGTTTTATCTTTCTATTTTTTTTTGTTTTAAAAATTATCGCAGCTGGTCTAATAATAATTAAAAGCGAATGCGGATTCAAGTTATTTTTCATTTTCGCAAAGAAAAATTACCATGTATATTTTTTAGACCAATAAATAGAATAGCTTTTATCTAACTAAACGACCACCGACTTTTTAAAAATGCGGATATTTTGACACGTAAACTTTTAAATAAAAATAAAACTTTTTGACATTAGGTACAAATACAATTTTAAATAAAAAAAAATATATTTTAAACCAAAAAATTACAGTGTGTTGAGGACATGGAAAGGTACGTTTTACAAAATTTTGTAAAAATTAATAAAAAATATAAAAATACGAAACCAAAACTTTGTTATTTGAAGTTTATACAAAGATTTTGAGGCTATGTAAAAAAATGGTAATATAAACGTTGTAGATCTTTACATTGCCTTTAACTTGGCAATTCAACTTTTTCCATAAGACTTGTACTGTAGTTGAAAACCTATAAAACCATATGTTACACTTAACGCCCCCTTTTTAATCCTAAATTGCCCGTAATTTATTTATCTATTCTCTACGTTTCTTAATGGGTTTTATCCTACTATTTATATATATTTTTTTTACTTTTTACCTCTTTTAAAGGTTTCGGCACTGGTCTATAATAAAAAAGATAGTCTGGTGTTTTGCGTGTTTACTAGTATTTTTGTTGTCGAGATTAAAATGGCGGCACGAACGTCTAAATAGAAAATATCGGGTAAAAAACAAACAAAATGTTGGAACTATTTTATTTCTGATTAGCACAATATATGATTAGTGACAAAATCTACAAACTTATAAATATTTAAACATTTTTTTAAGTACAATACAGTTTTGGTTTAAACAGATCAAGAAAATATAAATTTTAAAAACTAATTAGCTCTCAACTACTTTTTTATAGTATAAAAATGTACTACCTAATATTTAATAATACATATAATACCCACAAAAAATTACTTAGTAGAAGTCTTAACAAATAATTAAAATAGTTATAATCTTTATCTTTGTAAACGTTTTATTACTAATTAAAAAAAATTGAGAAAAAAGCATCAAATTTTTATCCTTATTCAAAAAGTATATAGGATTTTAAAACATAAAATACTTTACAAAGCATAATGACATAAGCTTATCAAGTTAATGAATTTACTTAAAAAAATATATACAAAATCAGTCACTTAAAAACGTAAACAGGCAATGCGTAAAAAGAAGACAGTCTAAAGGTATGGGCACACATAACCGCGAACGAGCCCACAGCCGTGCCTCTCGCTAATGAAATGTAGAGGGATGCGGTACAAAAAGTTTTATATTTAATAAAATAGCAGTTGGTCTTGTCTGTATTACTCTTTAAATTACACCTGATCGTGAAATAAACCTTTACAAATAAGGTAACACAGTTTTACTTATACTTCAATCAAAGTTTAGATAATAAGGAACGGAGATATGTATGGAGGAAAATCAAGATTAACAAAATTTGTTTTATATTTTAAAAGCATAAAAAGTGCTTTTAGATTATTTGAAATTTATCTGTCCCGCTTTCCTCTACCACTGTGAATCCTAGCCCGGTACAGCCCTGGTGCGTTTATGTGTATCTAGACCTTAACGCGAGCTGACATGTAAACATTTCGTATTGGATGACTAATAGTGCTTGTTTTGTTATTACATTATGGCCGATATACATTAAAATATATCAGACATGATATACGCAATGGTTTTAAAGTGTTTAGTTACGAAAATACTGGGTATTAAAATTTAAAAAAAAAAAACTAAAAATACCTTATTTTATATAAAACCACTGAATATATTTAAATGATACCCTATATAAATTAATTTTATAAAAACCTAATACAGTGTGGTGCATTAAGTGTGCAACAAGTAGGGAAATTTTTTAATTGTAATTTGTCATCAAATTTTATCTTATATAAAAGTTAAAGCATGGTCTTTAACTATATTGGCAGTGGTAAGTTTTAATAAAACTGGATAGAAGAAAAACAAAATTAAACCGCAAACAAGTAATGTACATTAATAAAAAAATAATAACATTTTTTGTATGCTAGATGCGCAATTTTTACACGCACAAGAATATTAATACAATACTTGCGTTAACAAAAAAAATGTTATATTAGGGTATTTTCAAATATCCTTGCAAGAAATTTAAATTTGACGATTAAACATTAAAATATAAATAAAGGTACATTTTACCAAAAAGCAATAATCTCCTTAAAACTATTTAAAAGTAAGGAAGTTTAAGGTACCCCCAAAATGTAATAAATTGGAAAAATAAAAATATGTATTATACCAGGAAAATTTAAAATTTTAAGTACCTTTTTTAACATTGCGTTATATTTTTTAGAAATAGGATACCCCACCCCTACTTTAGGTGTTTTTGGCTTGCCCTGTATATCTTTGAATTTATAATAAAACAGAGCACTCCTTATATACTTTGGGATTATCCATCATCTTTTTTAATTAATAAAATTTTCTGAGAAATTTTAAATAAACAAAATTATATTGAATGTCCACGAATGGGTAATGGATTACAAGTAATTATTATTAAAAATGTATGCTTGTAAAAGAAAAATTGAGAATAGAGATAGAGAAAATACTGATTTTGTACACAGGTTTCGCAAAAACTTTAAAAACACGATTTTCCTTTAAGAGTTAACTACCTACATTTTTAACTTTTTAGAAAAATATCATTTAGTAAATTTCTATAATAATAGAATCAACCTAAATAATGAAAGGTTTTTTTAATTCCTCAATTAGGCTTAAATATACTTATTTATTGTTCAATAACATTGGTTTACAGTTGAAAATGGTGATGTGGGATAAAACCATAATTTCTCATAACACCAAAATCAATTTTTAAAAAACTTTTTAATACTCCTGTACAAGAAATCAAGTCTCTAATAATGTTTGCATTTAAACGGCTGATCCTGTTAAAAATATATTTAAGTTGCTCTAACGTAAAAAATAAAGGTAGTATATTTTAAAGCAAAATCATGTTTTTAAAATTTGTTTAAAACTTGTATACAAAATCAATATTTTCTGTTCGTAAATCATTTTTTTAATGCAAAAATTTTAATTGAGTATAGGGTATTTTTTAAATTAAACTTTTGATTAATTTATCCTTTTGCAATCCTCATCTGTGAGCACTTTGTAATGGCTTTTTACTTAAAGGTAAAAATAGCGACAAAATAAATTGAGACTTTGTCATCTATTTGTACTAAAACCGACACACCCAAATCCTTATACAAATAACAAATATTGTATTAAAATACCCATCAAATAGGTTTAACATTTAGGGTAAAATTACTTCACATTAAAATAATTACAGAGAAGTGTAATAAAAGCTTTGATCGCGAGTTAAATAATAAGCTGATTCTAAACTAGAACCGAACTGGTTAGGAATTGTTTAAAAGCGCATGTCCAGTTATTTATTAGTTCGGAATTTTTATTTACCGCGAACGACTTTCTGCAGCTAATAATGTTTTTTAAACTAGTTTTTTAGTGAAATAAGATTCTATACCACCTAAAAATATATTAAAAACAAAAAAAAAGATAACTCGTTATGCTGTCGACGTACCTTGGCGGGAGACGAGAGATTTCCACCTCCTCCCATTTTTATCATACGTGTATTTAACTAAAGATTAAATTCAAACAACAAGAAATGCTAAAATAAATATATAACTTGTGATTTTGTAATATTGTCTATATTATTTAATCAAATATTTAATCTGTTCATTTCATACGTACATTAACACAAAATACCAATTAAAAATTCCATGTTTATAACTCATAATCTCAAAAAAAAAAAAAAGAATTTAGTTTAAATTAAGATTATTGCCCAATATTGAAAAGATCTCACTTTCAAAAAGAAAATGCTTAAAAAGTTTAAGTTTGGCCTCCCAACGTATGGCAGATATATCACATAAAATTCACAAGTATTTTCAAGTCAAATAAATTGTGAATCATAACGTTTATATTTTTCTGGTATTTATTTCGGGATGTTTTTACTTTAAACAACACAAAATCGTTTTTTTTTAAAGAACCTGGATAAAATAAATAAAATACAGAAAAACTCAAAGTCATGGACTTGGTATTTTTTTTTAAATAATACCATGACCTTAGTATGTATAATGCATGTTTTGAGCAGATTGAATTCACACAGAAGTCGGTCTAAAGAGTGACTACGAATGACGAAACGGTCGAGGAGGACATGACGCCGAACACAAACGACGTAAGACAATCCCTCCAGCCTTCTGGCCTCTGGATTTGAGCGTCATGGGTTTGCGCGCTGTGCACCCAATCGTTTATTTACTCATTACCCCTCATCTTTCAAGAGGGGACTGGTAGGTTAATGGCTTTACCTGATCCCTACCGTACTGAGCAATTTACTGTCAACTGATCGATCGTATTTGGTTTCATCGCATTGTTCTAGTGTTTTGTCCTCGCTGGGACTCATTAGGAAGAAGTGGGGCACATCTAAGCCACTGCACAACGCCAACGCTCATTATCTCCCCAATCCTTCGACACAACCTACTTCCGAAGTCACGATTACCTCGTTATTGGGAGTCTACACCCGGACGCACCCCATCGGACCACGTTTAAGAATCCAGGATAACTTGATTCGCGCTAACAAATAAACCAAACGCTTTCCTCTCTAGGGCCACATTGAGCCTAATTGCTTTGTGAACCGAAAAAGTCAAATGAGGACTCGAACCAGCTTAAGTAATTAAACCACATGTGCTCTTTAGCAGCGAATAAATTTCTTTTATCCAAACAAGTTGTCAAAATTGAAATAAAAAGTCAAACTTTATTAACAGTTAAATTTTGTGTTGTTTAAATCGATTAACCTACCCAACTAAGCAAGTAAGATTGGCTTGGTAAATAGTTTCATGGACAATTATTAGAAAAAAAAACTCAAAAGCTTCGCGGTTTCGAGTTTTTAATTTTAAAATAAAACCCTCGACCGCCTCGCGGTCTTGGGACTTTATTAGATTATTGTATATTCAACTACTTTCAAAGAAAAATATTTTCCAAAATATTGTTGAGTAGTTTATTTAATTAAATTGATAGGTCTTGTGATATTATATACAGCGTGTCTACTTAAGTTTGCACCATAAGAAAAACTTTTTATTAATAATTTTAAGAAAAAAACTTATTTTTTATACAAAGTTCTGCTTGGTCTAAAACCGTAAATTCAATCATCAGATCATATAATATTAATTTTTTGCAGTGTCGTTCGAGGTATGTCAGAAAATGTGAACTTTGCTCAAGGGAAAAGTACCTTTATTTTTAACAATATTTTTTTTATACGAAAAAGTTGTTTGGAAATAAAAATTACTTACAAATATGCAAACTTGACTATTTACTAAAAAAAGTTCAGTTCCCACCATGGGGATTTTTCTATAATTGATTTTAAGGAAAAAAGTTATTCCTATAAAAAGTTCTGCATTGCCTAAAACCTAAAATTCAATCATTAGATATTAATTTTTTGCAGTGGTATACGAAGTATGTGAAAAAATGTTATAATTGTGAAAAATGTAAATAATTAAGCTTTTATATTTGCAAGTTATTTTTATTTCTAAATAACTTTTTCTTGTAAAAAAATCGATATTGTTAAAAATAAAGGTATATTTCTCCTAAGAAAAATTCAATTTTTTGGCATAACCCTTATACCACTTCAAATATTTAATATCTGATAATTGCAATATGGCTTTTAACCATGCAGAACTTTTTATAAAGGATAACTTTTTTCGTAAAATCAATAATAAAAAGTTTTCCATATGGTGCGAGCTGAAGTAGACACGCTGTATGATTATTATTATTTCTTTCACTAGAAAATAGACCAATAAAAAGCCACAATTTTTAGGTATGTTGGCTTTAATGTAAGTTTTTCAAGAAATAATCTAGCCGTATACCACTCGACCTTCAAATTTAAGTCAATTAAACTACCGAAATATTTTTTGCAAAATTGGCTTGGCAAATAGTTTCATGGACAATAACTTTTAAAAACCTTAAGCGGTCTCGTGTTTTTATTAAACTATTGTACATTCAACAATTTTTCAAGAACAACCTTGTTCCTTTATTTGACAATAATTTAAGTCGATTCCTACTGGAGTACAACCAATATATAAAAACTGTTTTTCGTAGAGTTAGTAATAAAAAAGTTTCCCATTTGGTGAGAACGTTCGAAGATACCCTGTGTGTTTTTTTTTAAATTTTAATACCTTTTAGTTTAAATAGTATAGCAAAAGACATTAAGCTATAAAAAGGTTATTTGTTAGTTTTAAATAAAATATTCTTTCCCAAAGTTTGTCAGCAGAGTTTTCGGACAATCTGTATAATGTTATTCTAACATATAAGAACACTTTTTTGTTTAATTTTTTTAATATAATAAATTGTTTTTTAACATATAGGGTGTTCTACAGGAAACTTGTTTGTTGTTGTTTGGTTTCTAGTTGGCCCTGACCACGAAATGCGACGCCATAGCCAACTATACCGTACCCACTCGTACTTAAAAGCATTGTTAGAATAGATAAAAACAAAATTGTTATTATTTTGAAAAATATACATTTTTGAAAAAGGCATCATTATACAAGCTTACCCTTATTTTTAATGCTTTAAAGAAAAAGGTAAAAAAAATGGGAGTCTCTATTTAAAAAAATACTATTAAGGTTTTTGTTGTTATAATTTTTAAGGACTCTTTTTGGCAACTTTTATTTATTAATTGTTAAAATATCAATACAGTCTAATAAAAAAATTCTCCACGACAAACCCAACCCTAACTCATATTAAAAGTTTTTGTTTAGAAAAAATATAGTTATGTAATGGCTTGCAAACATCAGTTTTTACATAAAATTTGAAATAAGTTAAAAACGGTTGGACCCACGTATAGAACACTATATATAAATTATGTTTAAAATTTTACGCAAAATTTAAAAAGAAATAATATATAGAGTATCTTATTTAAAATGGGGAAGTCGACAATAACTTCCGTTATAAACGGAAGTGTTAGAACTGTTAAAATATTTTATTTAATAGTATCCCACTGTTTTTTATGAATCGATCGCAGCTGTTCCCGGTGGGACACCCTGTATAATCATTAAAAAACAAAGCTACAGAAAATAACTTAATGCTTGTTCTTATACTGCACTTTTAAGCTATTTAAATGTAGCTACATTTTTTTTAAATTTAATTAAAATAAGTAACGTTATATTAATATACCACTAAAATAAATGATAACGAACGACATAATTAATAAAGCCTAAGAGTTTTAACTTAATTCGTTAAATATACAATTCCCCAGTTTTCAAATTGATTTATCGTACGCCGTAACCCGTTTAGCCGGGACGGCAAATTTTCACAATGATGAACATTATTCTTCGTTACTCTGGAATTCTAATTTCCAATTTCGCTGCTTCCGTTCTGCATAAATTAACTCAGAAATTTAATAGGCTTATAGGAAAATAAACAGCATCTGAGATTGTGGAATATTGCTTTTGCTGTTCCAGGACGCTATCAAATGTCAAATTGGACCTAGGAACTTTTTGGGTCAATTACCTTTTTTGGTAAAAGTGTCCTATATGTATTAAAAACCACACATGTTACAGTAACGAATTTGGTATAAATATATTGTGTATATGTTAAATAATCATTTGCACTACGAATCGCTCTTCTAAAATCCACCTATTTCAAATTATTTCCTTTGCCATTTATCACGCTTTTGCATTCGTTTAATACACAAATTGGCATTTGACAGATGAAATGTCATTAATTATGTGGTTTTTCATGTCGCCCACGTAAAAATTAGATATCTAGAGTATCCCTATGCTTGGTACAGATGCAAGATAATAAAGAACAGAGCATACGGGTCTAGTACGTACGCGTCGAGTATGCGCTTGAATCTTTTGTGTTCATTTTAGTTGGTATTTTACCTTCAAAGAGAAAACAGCATTTTTTTAAATATAAAGCAGATAAATAATGTTTTAGAAGGAGTTACTGCTGCAGTATTTACAAGATTTTTTTAAGAATCAATTTACGGTACAGAAATTGCCATCGATATTGCAAAATCCAGCGACGTCAAGGAGCAGTGTTGACTACTATTTTTTCTAAAGTTAAGACACCAGTTAGAAAAGTACTGCAAATATTGTTGCATTGGCAAAGTACGTTTCAGATGTTGTTTGGGTGTACCTAGAAAAACAGTAATTTAGCTGTACCGGTACTTCCAAGACATATGGTCCTGGAATTTGTTTAAAAATTATCAGCAATTTTTATTAGGTATGAATATTATTTATTTTTTGTTTATGCAAATAATTTTATTATAACTTTAATTTTATTTTAACAATACTGACAAAATTAAGCTAAGGATTTAAAATATTTTTCTTTTGTTACAGGAGGTGAGAGACATACAATCCAAATTCATGAAAGCGTAATAACCAAAAGAAAGTCACGTTGGGGTTTGGTACCTCAAAAGTGGATACTAGGTATTTATGACACCACTACGAAAAGAGGCCTCCTTATCTTCATCCCAGATCGTTCAGCAGAAATGTTAATGAATAAAATTAAAACACATGTTATCCTGGAAGCCACATTTGAAACAATTGTTGAAGGGGTTCCTCAGGGCTGACAAATTTGGATGGAGTTTCTCAATATCCTGTAAACCATAGCCGGAATTTTAAAGACTCAATTATAGAGGTCTGTACGAATCAGGTTCGAGGGTTATTGGTACAAATTAAAGTAGTTTATGCGAACACTAGTAGTAGTCCAATCACTTTTTGTGGAAGAGTATATCCATATAAATTAATTTTTATGCGCTAAGGGTAAATTTCTTTTTATTACATATTTGTACATTGGTGCGTACTTATTTCTAAATTTTATATAAAAAGAAAGCTCAAAAACTGTTAAATCAGCAAAAACTGACAGAAACGCCCGTTATCGCATAAACAAATGTTAAAAAGTTTTTTCTTTTAAATAAACCAATTTACATATTTAAAAGTCATTTTTAATCCCAAAGATCTTTTCTTATAAAATTTTTCTATAATATTAAAAATATAGTACTTTTCTTTTGAGCAAAATTTACATTTTTTGTCATACCTCGTATACCACTACCAAATATTATTATCTGATGATTGCATTAAAAGTTTTAGACCATGCAAAACGTTTTATAAAGAAAAACTTTTTTTTGTAAAATTATTATTAAAAATGTTTCCATATGGTGCAAACTTAAGTGGACACGCTGTTTATGCTTACGAGATTGGGAACAAATATACGTTCTTGGTGGGTAAAGAAAAGAGGAAGTCCAACGATAACTAACCAAAACTAACCTGATTCATATATAATTCAGCATAACTCATAAAATTAAGTGTGGGAAGCAATTAGGGGCTAAGTAAATAAAACACTACATATGTTTTACAGTTTATTATAAGGGGTGGTTCATTTGGGATGATTTTTTTTTAATATATTTTAAAAATGAAAAAGAAAGTAAGTTTATTAAGTAATATTTATTATTATACGAAAGAACTATATCTTAAATTTATTTTTTAAAGATTATGACTTTTAAATATTGGCCTTAACTGCGCGTAACATCGTCTGCTCTTAAGCTTTAATTTCCTAGCGCCAAATCAATTCGTCAGAATCATCACGTAAACTTGCAGCTACTGTCGCTATATTTTCTGCGCAACGTGCTGGATGTGGCTCATTTGGTCAGGAATTATCCAATAAAATAAAAATAAAAAAGAAAAAATAAAAACTATATTTTTATGAGATATGTAACAAAACATTTTGGAATCGGTCGATGGGTGAAGGTCCATAATTTTCCCACCATATAAACATATATTGATTGTATATTGATACTCTTCCACAAAAAGTGATTGGACTACTACTAGTGTTCGCATAAACTGCTTCAATTTGTACCAATAACCCTCAACCTGATTCGTACAGACCCCTGTAATAGAGTCTCTAAAATTCCGGCTATGGTTTACAGGATATAGAAAAACTCCATCCAAATTTGTCAGCCCTGATATATAGCTGGTAGTTGTTTTATATCTTCAGGCACTTAATTTTAAAAATGAATACTAAATGCCTAGATGATTAGGACCATTCTTGCCCAACAATTTATTACCAAATTTTTCTCATTATTGAGCAATGGCTTTTATACCTAGTAATGTTAGTTTTAAGATAGCTCATAGTTTTAAGTATGAAAAGCGATGGAAGACGTCACGTCTGGCAGCCTTGTTAGGAATGTATTTTATGATTAGACAATCACAATAGTTATTTTTTTACCAATGGCGTAAAACACCACTTTTACGCCTACGGCTCACAGTTGTTTCTCGAGCTCCGCGAGGGCAAAAATCAGCTGTGGGCCAAAAAGTGCTTTACGCCAGAAGTGCAAATAATATTTTTTATACGAGTAAAATTATTATACAAGCATTTTCTGTAGTTAGAAGAAAATTTTCTAGCTTTTATTGTTGTACCATTGTTTGATTTTTAAACTGTTTTGTAGAACATAGTTTATTTTTTAATGTTAACAGTAAAACATAGGTCAGTATGATTAATTACACCATAATTTATAAAAAAGTAATTTAGTTCTTCTTGTTGTCTAAAAGACACACCTATTCAACTACTTGCGCAGTTATGATTTAAAAAAATGATAGCTCTTTTTAAATCAATAAAAATAAGAAAATAGGTAAGTAAGTAAGAAATCAGGTAACATCGTTATATTTTTTACTAAGATTTTTAGGCTTAAAAATTTAAAAAAATACCCATATTAAAATAAATTATTCTAAAACAAAAAGAACAAACCCTTTAAAATAAGACTTTACTACAGCAATTTAAATGAACAAAACTACTTAAAACACAACCGCTTTATAGTGCTTTGGTCCTTTTGTATTCTTAATTGTAAAATTGTTTTTTTTTTGTCTAATTTACCCACCATACAATGTAGTGATATTAAACATATAAAAGTAATTAACTGAATAAGTTAAACAAGTAAATGTTTGTTTTATACATATGTAATACATATGAATAAAAAATTACTACCGAAAACGCAAACTCTTTCATTATAGAAGTAAACACAAAGCCCGAAAATTGAATCTACTATTTAAATTTCTCCTATCTATAATGAAATCTTGATTGAGGCAGGCAAATATAGTTCGCGTCCGCAATAAAAATCTGACGTTGCAAAAGCCCAGAGGCCCAGATATGAAAACGCGCTTCTCTCTCGGGTCGGATCGTTTAAAATCTTAGCGGTTTCTTTGAACGTATTCTGTGGCATCTTCATTTCATTTCAGTTGCATTATTGGACAAAAAAATAATACTTTTTAAAGATAGGTTTCGTCATTGGTAAAGGAAAAATATACAGGGTCCAAAAAAACTTTGGTTAAATGTTTTAAGTTAGTGAAAAAGCCTACTATTTAAAATTTATTATATATTTTTTTATCTTTAGACAAACCACGAAGGCTAAAAGTCTAAATACTAACGTACCGTGGGTGTCTTAAGCGAGGCAAGAGGGAGCTTGTTGACACGGGACTTAAATACTTGAAGATTTGGGGGAAGAAAGACCTCCGCGGGCAGCAGGTTTCACATTCTAGAAACTCTAGGCATAAAAGAACGAACAAACTGGAAAGTTCGGGGCCTGTCCAGTTGGACCGTATAGGGATGCATACGCGCGGCACCACGAGTTTCTCTCAGTGAAGGAACTATACTGGAAAATTTTTCAGAGCAGAAGCCATGGAAGTTCCTATAAAAAGCGATAAATCCCCCACAGCCCGACGATGGGCAAGACAGGGAAGCCTTTCCGCAAGTAAAGGATCATTATTGAGACGAATAGCTCTTCTTTGAATGGAATCAAGAATGCTTAGGGTTGTGGGGAACGCCATGCCTCAGATATAAGAACAATACTTCAAGGGAGGTCGGATTTGGGACACATTTTAGATTAGAAGGGGAAAATACTTTTTGGCTCGAAAAAGAAAGCCAAGCTTATTTGAAGCTGCCGTGGCTATAGATTCAATGTGTTTATGCCAGTTAAGGTTACTTTCAAATGTGACGCCCACAAGATTGACGGTATCCTTGCTCTGTAAAACTTGGCCGCTCATAAATAGAGGTTGAGTATTTGGTGACTCTTTTTCCTACAAGGAACATGATTGTGTTTTGGATGCATTAAAATGGACGAAATTTTTGGCGCCCCAATCCAATATTAAATTAAGATCCTGCGAAAGAGATATCTGCATCGCTCTGCGTTTGTTTTCCAAATCAGGTTTAGTGATGGGATTAGGAACCTGAAAACTGAAGTGAAGGGTACTATCGTCGGCGAAACTATGAATGGAATTAATTGTGGACGAGAAACGGTCACTAATGTGAAGAAGAAACAATGTTGGTGCCAAAACTGAGCCCTGAGGCACTCACGCATTTACTTGGTGAGAGCTTGAAGAATTTTGGGGATAGATAATTATTTTTAATAAAAATTAACGTACCAACCTAATTTTTGTCTTGGATATAAAATAAAATTACAACTAGGTGTAAAGTACTAATAAAAATACCAAAAGTATTTATTACCATGACTTGTTTATTGCTTTTTTATAAAGAACAAAAAATTCCGACTAATAATTTTATAAAGTTGTGCAGAAGCTAATCAAAATTGATATTATTTAATTTAATTTATTATATTACTAACTAGATTTTTTTTATTAATAGTCATTTTTGTCCTTAGCAACCATTTTCTAACTTTATGCCTATAAGTTTTTTTTTTTTTTTTTTCCACCCTTTCGGGGTCATCCCACCCAGGTCCGACGACCGCCCCCTAGGTGGTGCACTGCAGCCTGAAGGCTTATTGTACCTTGACCCCTACTCCTTCTCATTCACACACCATTCATTCCATAACTTGGATGGTTGTTGCCCGGTCCGCATCCCCGAGCAGCAACACCGTGTGCTGTTGCCCAAAACACCGCTGTCGCCGGACACCCATCCAAATTATGGGCGCGCATTCCACTGCTTAACTCCGGAGATCGACGCTCGCCGATACAACCGAAGCCGCCACAAGCGCGCCTGCCTATAAGTTATTAATCACCCTGTATTTTATGCTTTATTTGTTTTCTGGGAGATTAAATTTAAACAAAATATTATTTGGCTTTTCTCCAGAATAAAATTATAAACTTTATTCAACATTTTATAAAAATTAAAACTTTTATACATTATGTAGAACTATTCTGCTCTTACACAATATAATAAAAGTTATTATTTCTTTAAAAGAAATAAAATAATAAAATATTTAATATTAAGTTACTTACAATAAAAAAGTTTCAATCTATAGACAAAGGTTCATTAGCACTCGATTGAAATTATTTTAATCTAATGAAATAAAATCTTAACAAGACGCCAGAAGAGAACTGGGTCAATGGTTGCGTCTCAAAAATGTGGTAAATAGTTAAATAAACTTTTTAATTTTATTGCGGAAAAAAGCCAAAAATTATTTTTTTAAATCACCCTGTATATTTTTATATCCTGTGCTACAGTATATACAGAGATTTTGGTGGGCGATTCCCCACAAAAAATTATTGCAACAAACTTCTGTACATTTTTTTTTGAAAACTCAGTTAAGGAGGATACAGGATGTTGAAAAAAATTTTTGTAATTTTTGCATACATATCAATAACAAGCTATCCATAAACAATGTTTGTGTTCAATGCTTGCTTTGTTAATTTTGAAAATTAATTTATAATTAAACGTACGTATGTAAATGTTTAATGTGGCTTTTCTCGGTAACCGTTTATTTTATGTTCATGCAAAATGAATCCTGACTCCAAAAAGTACTAGGGGTTTCCATTGTTCACACAGTTTGAGGGAAAAAGGGGGGATCCAAGTTACGCACCCCCGATGATGTATTTGGTCAAAGAAAATACGTTTTCACAATATCCAACCAAAATATTAGGCTGATAAGGGTGTCTATCACGGTTCTGCATTTCAACCTTTTTATTTTAAGAAAAACATAAATTAAAAATATTTTAAACTAACGAAGAAGTTTATTATCTTTTAGTTTATATCAATAAAGCACAACATATATTTTACATTATAATTTCTAAAATTGTATATAGTAAAAAAAGTTAAAAGAAAACTATTTTTATAATACAGTTTTCTATAATAAAAATTTAATTTTTAAAAAATCGCAAATTATTATTAGTAAGACTGGAATAAAAAAATCAAAAAGCTTAAAGAAATATATAAAATGAGATCATTATTTAACTTACTCAGCCCCAAAACTCCTTTTTTTTTTAATTTGGGCAAAAACTGCCCTTTGCCCTGCCCCCATGCCTTTTTTTTGTAAAGCGAAAAATATATTTTGCGTCCTTCACATTTTTTATTAAAAATCCAGTTCGCAAACTTTATCTGCTCACCATCCAGTGTATGTCGGTCATGCTTTATTTTCCCGGTCCTTAAAGATACCACCCGGGGCAAATACCCCGGTTTACACCCCCTAGATTCGGGGCTAAACTTATCCCGATAAAACACTGAAAAAATATTTTGGAAATTTACACGGTTGGAGGATGGCTATTTTTTAGCCACAATCGGACGTGACAAAATTACAAATAACTGTTGAGAAAGTTATGTAAAAAAATTGTATACAAAATCAGCTAAATACACACTCGTTTGTAGGCAATGTAAGGAAGAAATGGTCTAACGTGAACGTAAACATTTCTGCATTGTATGACGTTGGTCATCGTTTGTTGATACTTTGCTCTCCGATATCTCAATACCTATTTGCATAACTTATATGTCTTAACTATACTGGAACATGTACCATTTACACACTTTCGTCCTTAGTTACAACGTCCTCAACTATATTTTTTTAAAATGTAGTCCCATATGCATATGCCACTTATTCTATGCATTATTTATCTATTCTCGCAAGTAACAACGTCCTAACTCATTAACACACACGACACGCAATGAAGTTGGGACGTTGTTAGCTTGGAAGAATAGATAAATAATGCTCAGAATAGCTGGTATATGCATATAGGAATCAACATTTTTTAAAAAATGTTAGTTAGGACGACTAAGATTTGATAACATTATTACATGTTAGGTATCATAGGACATAAAAGTTATGTATATTAACAAATATTTTTACACCACTTTTTTAAAAGTCAGTTGTAATTTTGCCCCGTCCGACTGTGGCTAAAAATAACAAACATCCAACGTTGTATATTTACATTTTTTTTTACATTAAAGAAGGAAAAAGATGACTTTTTTTATAAAATATTAGGAAATAATATTAAAGAGTGCTAGTTTAACTAAAACAGTTATTTATTAAACAAAATATTTGTATTAACTACAGTAAAATCATTCATAAACGACAGTAATTATTTTAAATACTAAGATAGATTAAACATAGAACTACTCATGTTCTAAAGTAATTCACTTAGCACGGGATTTGCAATTTACCATGAAAATAGGTCCTATCCCAGCAGGATTAAGGCAAAGGACCCTAGAATTTACATATCATAATTCATTTCTTTTGTTGTTGGAAATGTGAAAATATGTGTAGATATAGTGCTGTTGGCAGTTTAATTCGCTTGCTTTCATAAAATTTATTACGAATATTTAAGTAGTAATGTTTAAAGAAGGATATTATTGTTACATTTAAATAGGCTGAGCTTGGATTCCCTATTTGTGTGTTAGAACTGAACGAAAAAAATATTTTTTTCAAATCATTTTCGAGCAGTTTTCAAAATGTGTCTCTTAATACACCAAAACTCGTGTTAAAATATGAACGGCTTAACTTTTTATCTTTGTATTTCTATTTGAGTCTGAAGTTTGCTAAATATGTGATTATTATTGATTTTCTTGACTGCATTAAAAAATCTTAGGACACATATTTTACATAATGTCATAAGCCTAACATATTTACTATAATATACCAAATATGTTTTTTTTTTTTCTTAAATATAACTAAATTTCTACGCGGAAAGGTTTTTTTAACCATTTAAAAACTGCCTGTTTATGGCTTTTTTGATTAAATATTGCAAACTAGTGATAATTGAATTTTGAAACATTTACGGTGGTACTGACAATAACTTGCGTTGTTGAAGGATTAATGTCTGAAACCAACTTATTATGCAGAATAGAAGAGCTAGAGTGTACCAAAGCAAGGCTGGCACCACTGTACCAGCTAAAACGCATATAATAGTGTAGTGTTCTTTGGTGGTTAAAAACATTACACCATTTAATTGCGATATAGGTAAAAGAACGCATTAAAAAAAAACACATTTCTGTTTTTGTTAACTTTTTCTAAATACTTGTGTCAATTACACCAGAAACAGACAGTTATCTTTCTAGATTAAAACTGTTTTTTCTTTTTCGTAAAGAAAACATCTCGACCTAGTCTATTTAATAGCTGTTGGATCAGATGATTAAAAAAGAAACTCAAACGTCCTTTACAACATTAGGGCTTTCAGAGTTATCTTGTTTTGTCATATTATATACACGTTTTAGTCTTCAGTGTGATCCAACCGCAATGAAAGTTTGTTTAAATGGAATAAAAAAAAAAATCTTTATTCTAAAAGACATTTTAGTTAATTATCACGTAAACAACTACTATAAAATCGGATGGGTCAATTTTTTTTACCGTTTTATCTAAGAGCTGAATTGTCGGTTTCTGGTGTAATTGGCTCAAGTATTTGGAATGTAGGTAACCTAGAACAGTAATAGGTTATCCAACATGCGTTTTTTAAACCTAAACCACAATTATTGGTGCAATATTTTCGACCACCGAAAAATACTGCTAGTATCTGCATTTTCGTAATTGCAGTAGTTTAAGCCTCGCGTTAAGACATACTAGTTTTCTCGATCTGCAGGGGCGCATTCAAAATCGACGCCCGGTAAAGGCCCGGTAAAGACATGCGCAATAAGCAAGACCTTATCAAAACTAAAGATAAGGAACAAATTCGTTTGCCAAGGACTCAGAATGGGTAAAGTTTACCCCAAATTTGTCGAATCTAAATGCGCTCTAGTTGATTAGTGTTGTGAATGGTAAATTGTTTTAAGACATCATTCCAGTATTCTTCAACAATGCAAGTGTTCGCCAGTACCACCATAAACTTTGCTGAATGGGTTTTTCACCACCGAGCTATATTTAATCGAAAAATAGCCATAGACTGGCAGTTTTTACATATTTTAGGCATACAAATTTGATTATGTTAAAAAAACATTTTAAGTACATCATAATAAACGTATTAGGTAAAAAACATTGTATAAAAACGTATTCTTGGATTTTTTATTGAGTGAAAAAAACATCAATAATATTTATATATTTTGCAAAACTCGGACCCAATAGGGAATGAACTCAAAGACAAAGGGTTAGGCAGTTAAGATTTTGTATATACAGAGACACATTTTAAAGACAATGGGAAAATGATTTGAGGAAAATATTTTTTTCGTTTCACCCTAATGTGTATACATATACATACTGGGTTGGTTTGTTGGTTAATAATACTGTAAAAGTTATATAACCTTTAAAAAGCTTAAGCTGTAGTTATAAAATTCGGTATCTTGAACAAAAAATGTAATGGTAATGTCGGCATCATTGCAGGATTTTCCTCGTTTTGTTCTATATATACATATTGTTTTGTTTTTTTTTTTATTTTTTTTTAACAGTTTAGTAATGGGGCACACTAAAAAATATTTTCTAAATTTAACCTGGAACTTTGGTTATTTTTAGCCAGTCAGACATAACAAAATTTTAATACTTTTTGCAAAAGTTGTGTGGAAAATAAGTGTAAATTTACATAACTTTTATGTAATATTACACTAACATTTAATAAAAGTATTACATTACATTTGCTGTAATATCACACAAAGATTTCTTTATATAGTGCAGACCAAAGTAAATAGATTTTTTTTACTAGTTGCTAAAATATGACATTATATTTTCGGTAATGGTTACATAAGCGCCAAAATATCTCAAAATCGGTTAGACTTTTACCAATGACATTGGCATTGTTGCAAGATCTCTTATTTTGCGCTACACGTAATATTTTTTGGTATTCTTGATGGAATGTTCTATTTATGTTTATAACAATAAAATAGGTCTGCCAACTTTGGTTAAATTTCAATTTAAAATTAATTTTGTTCCTTGCCAAGATATGACAACACCGCATTTTTATTAACATTTGTCAACAGTGCAAATGTTACCTTTAAATTTGGAAACTTTGAAATCATTGTTTTAGCCGATTTTAAATATATTTAGGCACCAACGTACTTTTTGCTAAACGAATGCCTTATATCCAAGCAACTAATAAAGACAAAGATTAAAAATTTAAAACCTACTAAATTGGGCCAGTCCTATTCCAGGGCAAAAAAAGGTAAATTGGGCCTTCCGTTTTAAAAGAATAAAGAAATAGATGAAGCACTAAACTGAGACATCTGGCAACAATGCCCATATTACTTTTGGACCGCTCAAATTATTTTAAATACCAAATTTCTTAAATATAGCTTTAATAGTGATTTTAAAATATTTAAAAGTTGCGGTACTTTTTACAAGCCCAG